>PJEM01000756.1:318311-382432 GCA_004023845.1 Helogale parvula
CCAGAGGGCCAGAGGCCACCACGAAGGACCAGCAGAAGACCAAGGCTCCGAGTGGCAATGTTGAGGATTCCTGGGGCTGTCTAGAGGTCCAGGAAGAGGATAAAGGGCCCCTGGCTAATGTAAGAAGGCAGTGCCACCGCGGACAATGCAGAAGTTGATTTCTCTTTGGGGAGATGTCAAGAGTCAGGGCATGTGAGGGAGAGAGGAGGAGGGAGGCTGAGCGGAAGTCAAGGTTGGCACTGGGGTTTCTCTCGTGGCCAGGGGTTGTGTTGACTGGGCTGGAGCTTCTCAGACCGTGATGTGCACGTGAATCACCTGTGGGTCTTTAGTGCACATTTGGATCCAGCAGAACCTGAGATGCTGCATTTCTAACAAGCTCCCTGGTGCTGCCCCTGTTGCTGCTGCCCCTGCTGCTGGTCTGCGCATCACGCTTTGAGTAGCAAGGGAGGAGGCTGGTAGAAGCACCTCAGATGTAATGTGGCAGCTTATGGCTTCCAAGGCAGTGTTCCTGGGGGAGTGAGTCCCTTCCAGGGTCCAAATGGGGACGAGCCTTCACCAACATGAAATTCATGGGTGAGAGGTTCCCCAACAACCTTCCGGCTGCAACATGACTATGGGGGGCCTCCAAGCACCGGGGCCAGCATTTCTTGAACAATCTTTATTGACCAGTTACTGTGTGCAAAGCACTGTTTTTCAAAGCTGTGTGTACGGTCTGTACAGATACATCCAGAAGTGAACAGTGGCTGCCTCTGGGTCATGGAATTTGAAGCAAAAGGATTTGTTTGATTTTTACTTTTTGCAGTTCTATGAGGTCTGAATAATTATAATATGCCTACTTTACATACTGAGGGTCAGAATTACCATCGGACTGCCGCCAAAGACACAGGCTTCTCCTGCTTCTGTGCCTTCAGACAGATGCCTCTGTCCACAGTGTTGTTGCGCGCTTGGCAAATTCCAACTGTGGTTTCTGGTCCAGTTCCCATGCCAGTTGAGAGTTGAACAGGAATTGGTGAAGCCCCAGGCTGAATCCGGGCTGTTTTCTGAGGGCCCTTACTACAGTCTGTTACAACATTTGCGTATTTCTTTCCTGCCATTCCTTCCACTGGACCGTGAGCAACGTGAAGGCAAATGTTTGTTTTCCTTCTTTTTTCTATTTCCAGCTGCCCATCTAGGGCCTCGCATATAGTCATCAGTAATCTGTTTTTTAAATTAATCATTGTATCGTTGTGCCTGTGTGGCTTACTCAGTGAAGCAGCCGACCTCTTCTCAGGTCATGATCTCACGGTTTGTGAGTTCGAGCCCCGCGTCTGGCTCTGTGCCGACAGCTGAGAGCCTGGAGCCTGCTTCGGATTCTGTGTCTCCCTCTCTCTCTGCCCTTGCTCCACTCATATTCTCTCTCTCTCTCTCTCTCTCTCTCTCTCTCTCTCTCTCTCTCTCTCTCTCTCTCTCTCTATTGTTCTGCATGTGCTTTGGGTCATTTTTAGTGGCTACCAGCAGATGTGGGGGTTTGGTCATTTGCGGGGAATGAAGATGTGCCTTGGGGAGCAAACCCAAGTTTAGGGTCCTGTGTTGATGTTCAGCCATATGTAGCCCCGGCTCAAGTCAAGCCAGAAGTAGGTGTTGCAAAGCTGCTGTCACAATTTGTTCGGGCCCTTGCCTTGTCACTGACCTACATTCCACATCTGTATGTAATTTAAATTCACCTGGCGTTTTGTTTAAAGAATTTAGGGAGCGGAGTCCTGTCCAGGCAGAAGGCCCCAGCCCTCTGCTGGAGAGATCTGTCTCAGCAAATCTGCCCCCCCCCCCAAGGGACTAGCTCTCATCCTCTTGACTTAAGCCACCGGGTAGAGTGCTTGCACGCAGCCTGCACCCCTGGCTCTCTGCACAAGAAGCAGGTTAGGAAGAAAGAAAAACACGTTTATTTGCAAAGGAGGAACCCACTGAAAGAAAGACGGGCACGGACAAGCTGGAACGCAGATGTGCTTACTTTGAGTGATACGAATCCTCCGGGATCACAGCCTTTGAAACGTAGAAAGCAGCTTGGAAAGAAATACTCAGCGAGCAGGCCTGGCGTCTGCCGAGTCCACAAGCCCGGTCATACTTCGTTGGCCTCATGACCTTGTCAAAGGCTGCGCGGTCCCATAGAGTAGCCACTGCCCACATGTGGTGATTTAAATGCAAAGTAATTAGAATGAAATAAAATGAAAGACCCTGTGCCGTGTTGCCCTAGCCACGCTTCCGGGGCTCAGTGGCAAAGGACACTTGCATCACTGTGGAGAGCTCTCCTGTGCAGCGTGCAAGGAACAACTGGGCAAGTTCATGGCTTGCAAGTTCCGTGGCTTCCCGCCGACCCCCCTCTGCCCTTGGCAGCCGCTCACAGGGTCTCGGCGGCCCCCAACCAGCCTCGCACGTGCTCGTCCCGCCAGGACGCATCGCCCACAAATAAGAGCAGGATTTCCAGAGCGAAGGGAAACTGAATCCTTCTGGAATGGGATTTTAACGGCTTCCTCCCCATATGTGAGGCCTAGGCCTGTCCTCCGGGACGGGTGTCAGATGGTGTGGTTTCCAGCCTTTGGAAGGCAGCTCTGAATACCTCCGGATATTTTATAGGCTGAGGAAATTGGGGCCTCATTTTATAGTATATTATAAAGGATCTCACCAGAGTGGAGGAGAAAACAAGTCCAGATTCAAAACAGATATTCATAGAATGCCATTCTCTTATTTTTAAGGAAAATACGTGCAGAGTGTTTTCTACTATAGGCAGGAAGAAGAAGGAACAGAGGACTTGATAAAAGAGTGGCCCCATTCTAAATGTCATTTTTCTGAAAATACACTTTTTACAGTGTGTCTGTGTGTGCATGTGTGTGCAAAAATGGAAAGTTTTTGTTTCTGGGTTCCCCATGAATACCAAGAAGATACTAGAGACACTGATCAACTGGACATCAGCGAGAACAAGAATCTAGAAAGGATCATCAGTTTGGAAGGAGCTGGGCAGACAAATCTGCGTTACTCCAGATCTTAAAGGCATCGAGATGGCTCAGTTTTGGAGGCCTGGGTGGCTCAGTCAGTTAAGCATCTGACTTTGGGTCAGGTCATGATCTCAAAGTTTGTGAGCTCAAGCCCCACTTTGGGTGAGTGTGAGTCCCACATCAGGTGAGCCCTGCTTCCTCCTCTCTCTCTCTCTCTCTCTCTCTCTCTCTCTCTCTCTCTCTCTCTCTCTCTGCTCCTCAGTCACTTGCTCCCATTCTCTCTTCCTAAAATAAAAAACAAGATGCTTCAGTTTCCCCCAAGTGATCCCCTTTGGGAAAGCCCTAGGCAGAAACCATCTAGAAAGACCATGGACCACAACGGATATTCACTGGACCCCACTTCCCCCGCCAACACTCAGCTCCATTCTTTTTCAGTTACCAGCCGCAAAGTTGGTGCTGAGCTTTCAAGCAGCCAAGACAAAGAGAGAAACAAGCGCTTACATGATCCAGTGTCCATAAAGCATAAACTAATTCTTAGGGAGACGTTGCATCCGTCCTCAGTCCTAGCCAAGGGAACAGTGTGAAAGTGAGCAAGGACCTCATCAGCGACCCTGTGACCAAGAGACAGGTTTGACGTATTTGTTCTTCCAATGGGAATGTGCAGCTCTGAGCGTTTCCAACAGCAAATATTGGACAAGGGCTTGGAATCAAAATGTTTTTGTCCAGTTAAGATGCTTTCCGATGTATTGTTTAATCCAAGGCTACATTGTAGGGCTGTGATTCATGCTGTAAGTGGGAAAACAAAGATGCCTCTTTGAGTCAACTGGGGAGATTTTTCAAACTACGTCTAACTCCTTTCTGTTGCCATCCTCCATCAAGGTTTGATGGATTAAAGGTCCGACTTCAGCTCAGGTCATGATCTCATGGTTCCTGGGTTTGAGCCCCGCATCAGGCTCTGTGCTGACAGCTCAGAGCCTGGAGCCTGCTTCAGATTCTGTGTCTCCCTCTCTCTCTGCCCCTCCCCACCTCAAAATAAATAAATAAACTTTTTTTTTAAAGGGAAGAAAACTAGGGGCACCTGAGTTGATCAAGCTCAACTCTTGGTCTCTGCTTGGGTCACGACCTCATGGTTCATGAGTTCAAGCCCCATGTTGGGCTCTGTCCTGGGAATGCAGAGCCTGCTTGGGATTCTCTCTCTCCTCTCACTTTCAAATATAAATCAGTAAACATTAAATTTTTTTTAATTTTTTGAAGTTTATTCATTTATTTTGAGAGAGACAGAGAGAGTACATGAGCAAGGGAGGGTCAGATAGAGAGAGGGAGACAGAGGATCCAAAGCAGTCTCTGTGCTGAGGGCAGAAAGTCCAACATGGGCGCTCAAACTCATGAACTGTGAGATCATGACCTGAGCTGAAGTCAGACCCTCAACCGACTGAGCCACCCAGGTTCCCCAGTAAATAAACACTTTTAAAGTGTGGGGGGGAGGAAATTCAAAGACACCTACCAATAAAAATAACCCTGATTTCTAGTACAGAATAGTTTTCACTTAAGAAAAAAAGATGATTTTCAATTTGGTTTTCTGTTTTAGCTGCAGAGCTAAGAAATTACTTGGGATTAGGGTTGTGTGTTTTCTTTTTTCTTCCTCTTGGGCTTTGTAAGGAAACATGAGAAGCACATCTTTTGCTGGGAGGTTATCTCTACTAATATTTGGGATCACCAAAGCTTATTGATGGAGGAGGTAGGAAGCTGTGGACTTCATTCAAAAGGCCTGGGGCTACTTGCAATAAAAATGCCTTCCATGAAAGATGGGTAGAAGGACATTCTGGCACATTCCATTTCCTATTCCCATTCCAAAGACAATAAGCTAGGCTTGAAACAAGAGAGAGTATTTGTGACTATACAGTTCATGAGAAGTCACTTGAAATTCCTTATTTTTACTCCCTTGAAGAGGGATGGCAGAAAACAACAGTAGAAATGTTGTAAACATATTGGCATGCTTGCATTCCCTCTCTTTTCATACTTTGGAAAAAGATCTTTAAAAAGACCTCTCTTGTGCCCTCCTAAGTTACAGTGGTCAAGGGACTTGTGACTTTTGCACAAAGTCAGAACAAATATCGTTGGGAGGATTTAATCTTGTATCTCAGGGCTAAGATTTCTAATTTTTTAAATATTTATTTTTGAAAGACAGAGCATGAGCAGGGGAGGGGCAGAGAGAGAGTCAGACACAGAATCCAAAGCAGGTTCCAGGCTCTGAGCTGCCAGCACAAAGCTTGACATGGGGCTCGAACTCACGAACTGTGAGATCATGACCTGAGCCGAAGTCGGACTCTTAACCGCCTGAGCCACCTAGCCTCCCGTAAGATTTCTAATTTTTTTTTAAGGATTTTCATTGTAACTGTCCTACCTGTAAGCATCCTACTTTGGCTCAGGTCTTGATTTCACAGTTTGTTAGATTGAGCCCCACATCAGGCTCTGTGCTGGCAGTGCAGAGCCTGCTTGGGATTCTCCCCCACCCCCATGCTTGCTCATTCTCTCTCAAAATAAACTTTAAAAAAGTAAAATAAAAGAAAATTTGATGTCTCTTTCAAATTGTGGATTCCTTGCCCATTCCTTTCTTTTGCTTACAGTTTATGGGCTGAAGAACGCAAACTATTGGAAGAGTAGCGTTTCACGGCGTGGAGTTTGCTGATTGCATACTCGTGGTCTCCAGCTTTCAGGTGCCCCTCCCCTCCTGTGAATCACACCCCTGTGTAGTCCCACTCCAACCTGGTATCAGGGTCGGTCTCTGTGACTAACAGAAGACAACCTGACTGCTTCTGGGGCTTTATCCTAAAAGATGTGCTGCTTCTGGTTTTCTCTCTTATATTTGCTTGCAAGAAAAGCCAGCTACTGCCTCATGCAGACATTGAAGCAGCCTGGGAGAGGCCCACAGTGGCCTCCAGGGGACAGCCAGCCTTAACCTGACAGCCCCGTGGTTGGGCCACCTTGGAAACCGCTGGTCTAGCCCCAGTCAAGCCTTCGGATAATGTCAGCCCCCAACTATCAGCTTGCCTGTGACTTCAGGTGTGAGTCTGGATTCCTAACCCACAGAAACTATGAGGATAGTAAGAGTGAATTGTTGTCTTATGTCGCTAAGTTTTGGGGTAATTTGTTATGTGGTGGTAGATAACTAACACAACACTCTTGACGCAGCTTGCTATGTTTCTTTGTCCTCCATATTTCCTGCAGTTGAGCAGTGGCATCCTGAGCCTTGGCGGACTTAGATCAGATCTCTCTGGTTAGACCAGGGCATGGCAATGGTTTCCGATCAGAAAGCTCATAATGTCTCGTCACGTCTCTTTTGATGATGTTACCAGCCACTGATGTTTTGTACCTTACATATTTATCAGGGGTTGAAAATGGTTCTTTTCTAATTTTACCCTTTCTTTTACATTTATTAGTTGGAATATTTTATAGAGAGGGACTTCCACTCATTTAGTATCTGTTGCCCACTGTTATGGTTCATAGAAAAAGGTGGGATAAATCTTTGGTTCACTTTATTTATTAGTTTTCAAGACAAATTGGTTTCCTGTCCCCTTGAAGAGGTGACAGTCATCATCACCATTCTACATACTATTATAAATTCATGTATTTAAACATTGGATGGGAGCGCCTGGGGGGCTCAGTCAGTTATGCATCCGACTTCGGCTCAGGTCATGATCTCACGGTTTGTGGGTTTGAGCCCTGCATCCAGCTCTGTGCTGACAGTTCGGAGCCAGCTTTGGATTCTGTGTCTCCCTCTCTCTCTGACCCTCCTCTGCTCTCTCTCTTTCTCTCTCTCTCTCTCTTTTTCTCTCTCAAAATTAAATAAGCATTTAAAAAATTTAAACATTGGATGGATTGCAATTATTATCATTGTCATTACTAAAGCTGAAATTATACCATAGTGGGCTAGTGAGAGCCTTATCAAGTTGGTTCCTGAATCTTCTGACATGATCCTAATTGCCTTTTCTTTTTATGTTTTTTTTTAATTCATTTTTGAGAGAGAGAGTGAGTGAGTGCAAGCAGGGGAGGGTCAGAGAGAGAGGGAGACACAGAATCCAAAGCAGGCTCTAGGCTCTGAGCTAGCTGTCAGCACAGAACCCAATGCAGGGCTCGAACCCACGAACCGTGAAATCATGACCTGAGCCCAAGCCAGACACTTAACTGACTGAGCCACCCAGGCGCCCCCCCCCCAGTTGCCTTTGAGAGCATCCCTATATGTAGTTTAACTGTACTTTCTCAGAGCATACAGTCACCAAATACTACATACTCTCCTCCACCCCATTAGCCCTCATTTGGTCTGCTTTCTTGAATATGGTAATCACTAACTACATGTGCCAATTAAACACTAGAAATGTGAGCCTAAGGAATTACATTTTAATTTTAAATAACCATTTGCCTTTGAGCACTTGAAATGGAGCTAATGCAACTGACATGCTGAATATTTTAATTTGAATTTTAATTGCCACGTGTGGCTCATAGCTACCATATGGGACAGCACAGATGTGGAGGGAGAAAGAGAGATGAACAAACCTATGAGGGTTGCAAAATAAAAACGAAAGACAAATGAGGTCATCCCAAGAAACTCTCGGGTGAATCTGAGCTGGAGCATTCGAAGGCTTGTGTAAAGCGGGGCTCAACTCTCTGAAACAACTGCTTGCCTGCGGTGGCCCGATCCCACGCCTAGGTATTCTGATTTAACTGGTCCAGGGGGAGCCTCTAGCGCCAGTATTGTTACAAAAAATCATCACCCAGTGATCCCCATTTGCGCCCAGCTTAAGCGTATAAATGTGTGAGCCATTCATTCTTTTTTATTTTTTTAACATTTGTTTATTTTTGAGAGATAGAGACAGTGTGATCGGGGAGGGGCAGAATCTGAAGCAGGCTCCAGGCTCCCAGCTGTCAGCACAGAGCCCGACTCGGGGCTGGAACCCATGAACCGTGAGATCATGACCTGAGTCAAAGTCTGATGTGCAACCAACTGAGCCACTTTCAACAATCTATAGCCATCTTACAGTGTGTCACTGTACAGTGTGTGACACAGTGTGGCCACACTCTGGCCACTCCCAACTTCATCCCAAAGCTTCTACTTGCTCAGGGCAGCGAGGGAGGAATCCATACACAAAGAACTCGACCTTGCAGAAGAGGATGGGAACCCATTTAAACCTTCCAGGATGGTACTAACAGGATCTAGGATGCGTCATAAGAAAACTTCTGCCTGTTGTGATCTTGTGATTTATAATAAGAACTTTATATTTGGGAACACCTGGGTGGCTCAGTGGGTTAAGCGTCCTACGCTTGATCCGGCCTCAGGTCATGATCTCAGGATTCATGAGGTTGAGTCCCACATCAGGCTCTGCACCGACAGAGCAGAGCCTGCTCGGGATTCTCTGTCTCCCTTTCTCTCTGCCTCCCTTTCTCTCTTTCCCTCCCTCAAAAATAAATAAATAAACATTTATTAAAAACAAAGAAAAAAGAGAAGAAATCTGTATTTGGTCTTTGGCTTCACTTCCCGACACAGAGCTCCTCAAACCCTTGGAATTACCTAACCGAGGAGAGCAATTTTAAACACTTGTTGTTAGGTTAGGGAGGTGCGTTCGGAGAGCATCTCAGGATGGAGGCTGGCTGCCCAGACAGGTAGCCAGGCAATTAGAGGGTTGGAACTTCCGGTCCCACCCCCTGATCTCCACTGAGGGGAGGGGGCGGGAGGTTGAATGGCTCCCCGACGGCCAGTGATTGATTTACTCAATCACGGCTTCGTGATGAATGAAGCCTCCATAAAAACCCAGAAGGACTGGGTGGTGAATGCAGAGAGATGACCAGAGAGAGGGCGTGCACACTGGGGAGGATTGGGGAGCTCCGCGCCCGCCCTTGCCCCAAGCGTCTCTTCCATCGGGCTGTTCCCGAGCTCTGAAGGTAAGAGCTATCAAGGTAAGAGTTGCCAATGGAATCTAGAGATGGATCCAGCAGCTGGGGACGGGGTTCCCTGGATGCATAAGGAAATGCAGACTTCCTTCAGAAGGAAAAGGCACAATTTTCAATCCCTACGGTATTGTTCTCTGTAGTAGCTACAATGAAATTAAAAGGGCGCTGGTTCAGGCTTTGATGCGAGACCAAGCTTAGTGCTCAGTGGGTCTGAGCCTTGGCCACTGGCCTTGAAGCTGCCTAGAAAGGGGTAAATTGTGCAGGGACAACACCAAGTCCCCGTGGGACCTCTGGTCACCCACAAGGCAGTCAACACGGGGGAAGGGCAAAACTAAGAAGTGATCGAAACTAAGGTGCGTGGTGTGAAGTTGTCATTTTGTGGATTAGTGGCCTCCTTTTGTGGATCAGTTTCCGAAGCGACCTTTACCAAAATGGTATATGAAAGCGACTATGAGCGTCTTAGCTTTTGTTGCCGAGTACAAGTGCATGTTTGAGTTGCTAGAGGACCCTCAGCTACCTGTGGAACAATCAAAGGTGGCTTTGGGCGATCCAGACACATAGGAGGTTATTCTTGAAGGAACAGGCAGCCTCGTGGACTGGATAAAAGCCGCGGTAGGATCTGTTAACCCTGAGAAGGGGGACTGCCCATCTCCCTCTGAACGCCAGTGGAATGCTCCAGGTAAAGGCGCTCAGAAGTTTCTGCATAAGCCACGTGGAATTGGCTTTATGATGACCGACTGAATATACTTGTTACTCCAGTCAAGGTAACTCCTGTGGTTACGGGGGTGGGGGGGCTCCTGTCACAGGGGCACCTCATTTAACCTTATTACCGAAAAAACAGAAAAAGCCCTGGGAGCCTTATCAGTTTTGCTGCCTCTGCTTTACCACCTGAATCTTACAAATGCTAATAGAAACATGAGGTTAATTAAGGAGAGAATAGGAATAGGCTGAGGGGAGTCTAGGAAATCTTGCCTAACAGGTGGAGACTTTTTCTTTCTCCCCTCTCCCCAAGGTAGAAACTTTGAAATGGTTGCTGTGAGCTAGTGAATAACAGAAATATGATCAGAGGGAAACCGAGGCGGAGGAGAGTCCCAGGAACCCCACCCCCACCCCTCAGCAGGGTGTCCTGTCTTGAGGTGGCAGTTCAGAAATGGATGGGGCGCCCGGTGGCTCAGTTGGTTGGGCTCCTGACCTCAGCTCCGGTCATGATCTCACGGTTTGCAAGTTCCAGCCCTGCATCTGGCTTGATGCTGCCCGTGCAGAGCCCACTTCGGATTCTTTCTCTCTTGCTCTCTCTCTCAAAAATAAACAAACGAAAAATGGGATGCATAAAATGAACACAGATGAGGTTAAAACAAAAGCTTGAATAGGGCAAAAGAACTCCCTGTTGGTCCCCAACACTAAATGGCCCCAAATGAGTTTGCTGTATTTACCCCAGTTTCAAGGAATTAAAGAATTGAGAATCCCACAGAGGCGGGGGACCACTTTTTTCCTACACCCCACTTTGTCACTTTCAAAGAGGCAGGTAAAACATCTGCTTTGTAACCATCCATGGTTTCACACATTGTAATCACCTGGGGAGCTTTAAAAAAATCCCCCCATTCTGGGGCACCAGGGTGGTTCAGTCGGTTAAGCATCTGACTCTTGATTTCAGCTGGGGTCAGGAGGTTCCCATTGGTGAGTTCAAGCCCCCGTACCAGGCTCTGCACTGATAGTGGGGGGATTCTCTCTCTCCCTCTGCCCTTCCCCCGCTTGCTTGGGTGGGCACATGTATGGTCTCTTCTCTCTCTCAAAATAAATAAACATTAAAAATTTCTTTTAAAAAATCCCTCCATTCTGATTTCTTTTCTATGGCCTAGGCATCAGAATTCTTTTTTTTTAAACATCTATTTTTGAGAGAGAGAGAGACAGATCATGAGCAAAAGAGGGGCAGAGAGAGAGAGAGGGAGACACAGAATTTGAAGCAGGCTCCAGGCTCTGAAGTTGTTGGCACAGAGCCCGATGCAGGGTTCAAACCCACAAACTGGGAGATCATGACCTGAGCTAAAGTCAGCCGCTCAACCGACTGAGCCCCCCAGGCGTCCCTGAATTCTTTAACTCTATCCAGGGGGTTCTCATAAGTTGCCAAGGGTGACCTCCATTGCTATAGGGCAGTGTCTCAATCTTAAATGTGCTTGCAAATCCCCTGGGGCTTTGGCGAAATCCACATAGATTCTGTAAATTGGTTTTGGGACCCAAGATTCAGCATTAAAAAAAAAAAAAAAGGCCGTTGGGAGTGTAAATTGGTACAGCTTTTTAGAACAATCCTCTATCAAGCAAAATAAAGCATACGTGTGTGTGCTCTGACCACAATGCTCCACTTAGGTAGACTCTTTTTATTTTTTTTAAGTTATGTGAGACAAAGCGTGGGCAGGGGAGAGGCAGAGAGAGGGAGACACAGAATCCAAAGAGGCTCCATCAGGCTCTAAGCTGTCAGCACAGAGCCCAACACGGGGCTTGAACCCACAAACCACGAGATTGTGACCTGAGCCGAAGTTGGACACTTAACACCCAGGCCCCATCCAGTTAGGTAGTCTGGACATGTGCACCCATGTACAAGATGACCAGTGTATGCAGAATTGCTCACATTGGAGGGTTTGCAGCAGCCTCAATGCCCATCAGTAGGGGACTGGGTAGATAAATGATGGGGCGTCCGCAGACTGCCCTAAGAAGACTCGATAGCTCAAAATGCAGTGAGGCCATCCACGTATGCCAGCAGGAAAACATCCGTAAACTACACTGTTAAATGCAAATCATAAGGTAGGAATGAGGTGAACCTTTACAGATTGATTTCTGTAAGCACAGCCTAGGGAAGGATGCGTAATTGGAAACGGGTTCCCTTCAGGGAGAAGTGGGAGACGGGGAGCAAGCAAAAATCCCAGACTGGAGAAGACTGGAGCTTAGTCACACGTGGACTAATAAGCATGTTGGTTTGATTGATTGGTGGGGCAGAACAATTTAGCTAATCTTTTTTTTTAATGTTATTTATTTTGAGGGAGCGGGAGAAGGGGGAGCAGGCTCTGTACTGACAGCATAGAGCTGGACACGGGGCTTGATCTCCTGATCCATGAGATCATAACCGACTGAGCCCCCTAGGTGCCCCAGAGCTAATCATTTTTAAGGCAAAAGGGAATTTGGAGAGTCTGTTTCTGGCTTTGTCTTGGGTCTTAATGAAGTTCTGCGAGAAGGGTGGTTCTCTGTCATCAGCTGCGTCCCAGAACATGCCCTGGGCACATTTCCTTCTGGTGTTTTACAGGGGCACAGGGCTCAGGTAGAGTTCCGTATCCTTGTTGGAGAAAGGGAGGAACAAGGTATATTTTTCATGGTAAAACCTTGTGTACTTTCCTAGAGGGCAAGCGCGCGTGCGCGTTGGGGGAGAGGGGCAGGGCTCGACACACGGCTCGATCCCACAATCCCCGGATCATGACTTGAGCTGAAATCAAGAGTTGGACCCTCAACCGACTGAGCCACCCGGGTGCCCCGTTTCATCCTTCTGAGTGAGGCCCCACAACAAATTTAAATCGAAAGTTTTGAAAGTTTTACATGGATAAAAACCAGACCATGCATCCCAGAAATCCCTTTTCCTGCTACGGTTTAGAGTTCTGCCGAAGTGGTTCTGGATGTAGAAGGAAGTCTCAGGCCGTGTTGACGGAAACTTGGGTGCAAGTGCTGAGGGGTTAGAAGTGTTCCCAGGCCACACCAATGTTTAGGGTAGAATAGGCTGTGTATTTACATGAATGTATAATATCTATGTCAGCAGTATTGGCTGAGTCCATTAGCTCTCCAGTTGGTTTATTGATTGGGTTTTTTTTTGTTTGTTTGTTTTTGTTTATTAAAAAAAGAAATGGAACCGTACTTTTGTTTGGTGCTAATTAATACATCAAAATATATTGGGGCTTCCTTTTTCAAATTAAGTGTGCATGATTGTATATGGAACAGATACTAAGATCCCAGGGTGGGAGGGCTAGGGAAAGGGATATGGAGTTCTTACTTGACTTGAATGTGCACCTGAGGGTGCTTTGTGTAATATATTGTACACTACAGCATCTTATATTTTTTGAGTTGAGTTTCAATAAATTACAATTTTTCACCCAAAAAAAAAAAAAAAAAAGAAGTGTTCCCAGGGTTTTGATAACTCGGTTCTGAGTTTCAGCCAGACAGATAAGTGGGTCAGGCTGGCCTCTCTCTCTCTCGGGGATCAATTTCACAGGCAGGCATTGTATTCTGTTCCCACAAATGTGCTGTTTTTGAACCTCTGCTTCTACAAATGAGAACAGATCCTGAAATGAGAGATGGACTCTAGCCCAAGTATATGTAAAAAAAAGAAGGGGAGGGGACAGGGAGACATTCATCTTCTGTTCAAAGGGATTTTGTGAAGTGCTGTGTTTCTATGACACGGAGCCCTTCTTAACGGCAGACTGAAGATGATGTGATAGAGTTTGGGAATTTTCTCCACCACTGGGGTCTGGGTTTTTTTTTTTTTTTTAAGTTTATTTATTTTGAGAGAGCATGCACCAGGGAGGGTCAGAGAGGGAGAGAGAATCCCAAGGAGGCTCTGCGCTGTTAGCATGGAGCTCAACGTGGGGTTCGAACTCACAACCTGGGAGATCATGACCTGAGCCAAAGTCAAGAGTCAGACGCTCAACCGACTGAGCCACCCAGGCTCCCCTCTGCTCTTTGTAACCCACATTTTGGGATCTGACTCTTCTTAGCACAGAGACTGACGTGGGGCTCCATCCCACAACAGTGAGCAGAAATCAAGGGTTGGATGCTCAACCAACTGAGCCACCCAGGCATCCCCACGTTTCCTGCTTCTGTTCTCTAACTTAATTTTTTACCTTGGGCCTTCTTGTCTCCTGGCCTCAGGCTGCTGGACATTTCCTATCAGCCTTAGGAGGAAGGTTACTTTGTTGTATTCAGGTGCTCTGTGGTTCCCAAGTCTAGTAAGTCTGAGTCTTTGGTGATTACTGTTTGTGTCGTGTACAGCCTTTGAGGATTGTGTTTTTAAGATTTCGATTCTGGCGTCCTCAGTTGTTAGAGCACAGATCTAAGAAATTCCAGCAAACTGCATTTCTCCAACACTCTAGAATTCTCTGTTGACGTGGGCATGTGACATCCTGGACTTCATCTTTCTGAGTTGGGCTGAAGGTTTCAAAGGTGAAAGGCACAGGGTTGTTGGTTCAGGAGAGCAACTTCTAGATGGAAAAGGACCCAGAAAGTTTGCTTTGGCACGGAAGTCACCGACTCAGCGATAGTTTAGGTGTCTCTCAGTCCAGTAGACCCACTGACTCTTCCTACTCAACTTCTTTACATTCCTTGTTGGGCTACACAAGTACAGGTCCTAGGCGTTCAGGTTCATTGCAAATGATCTTGTTGGAATGGAATTGTGCCACATCAAATATTGAGTAATATTAGTGGAAAACAGTTTGGAGCTCAAAACTCCTGCTTATTTTGAAAATGAACCCTCTCTACATAGGAAATGGTGACCGTATTCTCTCCAGGGAGGGATCGTGAGTGTGGGACCCAGGCTAAGGGGGACGTGATTTCTCCCTTGATGCCTGGGAGTCTTTTCGATTACTTTGGACTGAGGAAGTTTTACACTTTTTCTAGGTTTCAAAACCACCAAAAATAAATGAGCTCCTAAAAAGTGACTAGACCACAAAAATGGGCTCCTCCATGGACTATGTGGTTACCTTAGCGTCACCTGGTTCATTGAATTCTAGGCTTGACCTGCTGCCGTCAGAGCCATATGGGGACAGCCTTCACTGCCTGTCTCCTCCAGTGCCGTTGTTTTTGCAATAACGCAGCCTCTGATTGTCATTTTGCCTTCATTCCTTTGCTCCTGGGAAGGGGAATGAATTGGACCACCTTTTGCTTCTAATGATGGTCAGCTTTCAGTTAAAAGTAGTCCTTTTTTTATTTTTTTAAGTTTATTTATTTTGAGAGAGACTGAGACAGTGTAAGCAGGTGAAGGACAGAGAGAGAAGTGCAAGGAGGCTGTGCACCTTCAGCGCAGAGCCCAATGCGGGGCTTGAACCCATGATCTGCGAGATCATGTCCTGAGCCAAAAACAAGAGTCCGCCGCTTAACCGACTGAGCCACCCAGGAGCCCCAATGGTCTAATTTTTTTTTCCTTTAAACTTTATTGTGAGAGAGTGTGAGTAGGGGAGGGGCAGTGGGGGGGGGGGAGAGAATCACAAGCGGGCTCTGTGCTTGATCCCATGAACCACAAGATCACCACCTGAACCGAGATCAGGAGTCAGAGGCATAACTGACTGAGCCACTTGGGCTGCCTAAAGATAGTCTTTAAAACGTTCATGTACATGGATAGGCACGGAAGTACTTCAAAGAGAAAGTAATTCTGTAACATTACAATGTTCTCCCCCCTTAAAAACATGAGGGGTATTTTACCTTTTTAAGGGGGGTAGCTGTTAACAGAGGTACAGCATTTCTAAACCCACATATGGAAAATGCAGACCAAGAAGTGAATGAGTCCTGAATTAAATCCAGGAGATGTCCTAATTATAATTACAGACACTTAATGAGATCACAGACATAGAAATGTGGCAATATGAAGCCCTCAGCTCTTGGCCAGAGGCAAGCAAAGATTTTTTTTTATTCGAAAGCCAATGATTTATATTTATAACACTTCTTGGAGTACCTGGGTGGCTCAGCCAGCTAAGTGTCTGACTTCAGCTCAGGTTATGATCTCACAGTTTGTGGGTTCAAGCCCCGCCTCTGGCTCCGTGCTGACAGCTCAGAGCCTGGAGCCTGTATTTGGATTCTGTGTCTCCCTCTCTCTCTCTCTCTGCCCCTCCCCGACTCACACTTTGTCTCTCTCTCCCTCTCTCAAATAAACATTAAAAAAAAAAACTAGCCTTCTCATTACATTTATTCATGAAAATGATAAATGACCATTTCCTGATTGAGCAGATTTCCTACTGTTCATTGGAAAATATATGACAAAAGGAGGAAAATGTCACTCCGCAAAGCATCTATGTTTCTTTTCTTTCTGGACAACTGAACAATGACACGAAAAATGAGTGGATTGTGACTGTTGAAGTTACACCTCCCATCAGGGCTCACAAGGGTAGGGTCTCAGGCATAGCAAAGGACAGAGGCACTAAATAACTATGTTGGACTTTTTTTTTAATTTAAAAATTTTAAGTCCCAGTTGGTTAACATACAGTGTAATAATGATCTCAGGAGTAGAATTTAGTGATTCATCGCTTACATCAAACACCCGTTGCTCATCCCAACAAGTGCCCTCCTTAATGCCCATCACCCATTTAGCCCATGCCCCCCCACTCAGTACCCCTCCAGCACCCCTAAGTTTGTTCTCTGTATTTAGGTCTCCTATGGTTTGCTTCCCTCTTATTTTTCCTTCCTTTCCCTATGTTCATCTGTTTTAAGTTCCACATATGAGTGAAATCATATGGTACTTGTCTTTCTCTGACTGATTTCGCTTACCATAATACCCTCTAGTTCCATCCACATTGTTGCAATTGGCAAAATTTCATTCCTTTTGACTGCCGAGTAATATTCCTCTGTGTGTGTGTGTGTGTGTGTGTGTGTGTGTGTGTGACATCTTTATCCAGTTGTCAGTCAAGGGACATTTGGGCTCTTTATATAATTTGGCTACTGGTGATAATGCTGCTATTAACATTGGGGTGTATGTGCTCCATTGAATCAGCACTTTTGTATCCTTTGGATAAATGCCTAGTAGTGCGTTTCCTGGGTCAGAGGGTAGTTCTATTTTTAATTCTTGGAGGAATCTCCACACTGTTTTCCAGAGTGGTCGTACCAGTTGTGCATTCCTGCTAACGGTGCAAGAGGGCTCCCCTTTCTCTGCATGCTCACCAATATGTTTCCTGAGTTGTTAATGTTAGCCACCCTGACAGGTGTGAGGTGGTGTCTCATTATGGTTCTGACTTGTATTTCCTGATGATGAGCGATGTTGAGCATCTTTTCACGTGTCTCTTTGCCCTCTGGATGTCTTCTTTTGGAAAGTGTTCTTGTCTTCTGCCCATTTCTTCACTGGATTATTTGTTTGTTTTTTGGTGTTGAGTTTGATAAGTTCTTTATAGATTTTGGACACTAACCCTTTATCCAGTAGGTCATTTGCATATATCTTCTCCCATTCTGTTGGTTGCCTTTTAGTTCTGTTAACTGCTTCCTTCGCTGTGTAGTTTTCTTATCTTATGAGGTCCCACTAGTTCATCTTTGACTATGTTGAATTTTCTGAACTGAGGCCGAGCAAGGCTGAGAGGCGGGCATGGTGATGGTCTTGAATGCTAACCCAGACATTGGCATGGAAGAGGCAGTACCTTTAAGTTTGCTGATCCCTGGTGCTGTCCTAGGAAACAGCTATCAGACCCACGCGTTTAGCCGAGTTGAAAGCAGATCTGAGTTGCAAGCTGAACTTACAGGTGGTCCTAGTAAAATGAATCAACTTTCCAACCTGCCATTTCTTTCTTTCTTTTCTTTTATTTCCACCCACACCTCCCGCCCCCCACTCAGTGCTGCTTTTGTATTTCCGCTTCCACAAGCCTTGTCTCTCTTGATTCTTTGCCACAATTCTCAGCCTCAAATTCTCTTCTCCCTCACGGTTCTTCATCCTCTCCCACAATGCCTTTCTCTCCCATGATGCCTAGGCTCTCCTACAATTCTCCACCTTTTCCTACAATTGGTTTTCCTTTTATAATTCTCTTCTCTGTTCTTTTTCTCCCAAAATTCCTGTCAGCTCCTCTAATTCTCCATTTTTCCAGAATTTTAAAGCCTGTTTACATTTATTTCCGTGCTTCCCACAGGTCTCTCTGACACTCCGACAATTTTCAATATTAGAATTTTTATCTCCCTCATCATTCTATGTTCTGACAGTTTTCTTTTTGCTAAGATAACTTTGTGTCCTCCCCAAGTCTTCACTTCTCCCCCGAGTCCGTTCTTCCCATAATTATTTGCATCTCTTAAAATTCTCTAATTTCCCACAGTTCTTGGTATTTTGTCATCTCCCTCACAATTCCCGTTCTCTCACAATTCTAGTTTCATTCTGATAATACTCCCCTTACCCATTTTTCTTCCACACCCAACTCCCCCCTCAGCTGCCATATGCCCTCCCCCCCCACCCCAGCTGCCATTTATCTTAGTCAGTGTTCACAGGGATGGCAGCTTGGGAAGGACTTTTTCTCCAAAGACAAGGCAATGACCTCACCAGTAAATTAATGCTCTTGGGAGCCTGGGAGGCCATGGAGGAGCTGGTGGATGAGGGGCACTGTCTTGAACCACTTCAAGATCAAAAGGCTCCTGAACAAACCTAGACAGAAATAAACAGGTGACCAACCAAATGGAGTATCACCCGTACCCCACCCAGAAAAAAGAACTGAATCTACTACCGCCGTTTCAAGGGCATCCCTGTTACAACGGACAGCCTTCTGGGCACTCCTGAAAGACTTTGGGCCAAGCCCAAGGACTCTTAGCTTCTGGAGGATCCCAGAATTCAGACAATTGATGCGAAGCACAAAACACCCACAGCCCATGGTCTGATCCAGTTCCCTATCCCGGGGAAGAGGGTTGGAATCCCCAAGTCTGTGACACTGGCGCGTGTTGCTGAACAGGAAGGCTTTGCCTTTAAGTTGATTACTGATGAGGAGATGGTGATAATACCTAACTTCAACAGAAACCGAACGGCCAAGCACTGTGGATTCAAGGTCTCGCTTGGAAGATTTATCCCTTGAGTGCAAATGATTAAAGCTGAACCTCTTGATAAGATTACCTGGCAGGTTCTCTCTCTTCACTTTACTGTAGTGTAAGTCTGTCCAGCAGAGTCCTATTGTAGCCAAGCTGATCGGAAATCCTAGTGATCCTGGCTCTGCTGCAGGCCAGAATCTAGGCAGGGTTGTCTCTAGGTCCCTATGTTGAGCTAGGATCAGATTGTCACAGAGAGATACAACTGATAAGCCAATGACTATCTTTGGGGTTTTTGCAGGGTTTTGCGTTTTGTTTTCAATTATTTGATCTGATCACCTGGGAATGCTCTAAGGATTTGAGGACTAAAAAAAAAGATGAATAATCATACAAAAATAAGTTCCTTGCCTTGTGGAATTTACGTTTTGGTCAACAAATGGAGCAACTAAAGCACAACCCAACACGCAGAATTTCCAAGTGCGAGAAACCATGAAGAAAAGGAAGCAGGTGGGGTGGCAGGGACTGGGGGGTAGTGATGCTGCCCCAGGTGTGCGTGGAACGGCAGGTTTGGAGCCCCCCCGGGAGCGTGTTAGAAAGGCGGAATCGCAGCCTCACACCCCCGACCCGTGGGACCACTCAGTCGCAAGTCTGCGATGTAATAGATCTGTGTACGCAGGACAGATTGAGAGCTTTGGATGCAGCCTCAGACGGAGTCATCTGGAAAGACTTCTCCAAAGAGGTAACATTTGAGCTGAGACCTGAATGGTGAGAAGGACCCAGCCCAATAAAGATGAGGACAGAGTGTAGTCCTGACAAGGGGAACCGCAAAGGAAAACCTCTGCGATCAGAAGGAACAGAGGGAGACCAGTGGGGCCCGCGGAAAGCGAGACCTGAATGAATGAAGCAAGTTGCTAACACAGCCAGCAACCCCCCCCTCCCCGCTTACAGTTGAAGGTTCCTTGTTCACCAGGACACACCCTCTGTACTCGGAGGCACCCTGTGTCTCTATCACCTCTATATCCAGGGCCAGGGCTGCCTCTCCCTTGTTGAAATAAGTGCCATAAGTCACATACTGCCAGAGGTTATCATTCTGTTTAATATTTTCCACATCAGGGGCGCCTGCGTGGCTCAGTCGGTTAAGTGGCCGACTTCAGCTCAGGTCATGATCTCACGGTTCGTGATTTCAGGCTCTACATCAGGCTCAAAGCTGACAGTGTGGAGCCTGCTCAGGATTCTCTCTCTCTCCCTCTGTCTTTCCACCTCTCCCCCACTTGCACTCTCTCTCTCAAAATAAGTAAACTTGAATTTTTAAAAAATATCTTCCACATTATAAAAACTTCAGAGGATAGATGACTGCTAATCAATAAATCCTAATTTTGTAAAGATAATTTCAGTCTTCTCTCAAACTCCTAAAAAAATAATTAACTCCCTTTACTGTTCAAAGAGTGCTCTGAAATTATGGATAACCATCTTTTTAAAAAAAATGTTTATAACGTTTATTTTTGAGAGAGAGCATGAGCGGGGGAGGGGCAGAGAGAGGGGGAGACACAGCATCCGTAGCAGGCTCGAGGCTCTGAGCTGTCAGCACAGAGCCCCAAGTGGGGCTCGAACCCACAAACCGTGACATCATGACCCGAGCCAAAGTTGGACGCTTCAACAACTGAGCCACGCAGGCGCCCCAAATCGCCGTTGCCTCTTAACACTTAAGAGCGAAAGGGTCTGTCCTGTTTTTCTCCAGAAGGTCCAGAAGTAACATGTAGGGGGAAGGAAAATGCCACAGCTTTAAACTCAGAGTGGGCTCTTTATGATGAAGAAAGTATGGGCTGCTGTCAAAACCCATATTTTATTTCAAACACCAGTCCAGTCTCCATCAGCTCCAAACTCCCAATAATAATAATAATAATAATAGAACACCTTTAAGCTCCCTAAAGTCTAGCACTATAACCTTCTGTGCCATCAGCTTTCATTCCAAATATAGATTCTGACGGCATATTCCGAAGGCTCCTATTAGTTGCTTTAGGCAGCTTACACGATTGATTTTGAATGTCCACATGTATGCTCAGAGGCTGACATTCGCAGAGCCTCCGTGTTCTTTGGGTCCTATACTACTGAGCACAGTGTGGGAGTACTTTCTTTTTTAA
The DNA here is from genome assembly GCA_004023845.1 of Helogale parvula. Lineage (NCBI taxonomy): Eukaryota > Metazoa > Chordata > Mammalia > Carnivora > Herpestidae > Helogale > Helogale parvula. The sequence continues at coordinate 339,091 of PJEM01000756.1, forward strand.
TAGGATGCTTTTTCTTCTACAGTAAGGACAGAGCGTTTACTAAAATGACAGTCCTCTATTGCTGCCGTATGGTAGGAAAGGCATTGGATAGGAAATTAAACACTATGATCCCTGTTGAGGCCCTCACACCCAAAATGCTTATCACCCTGTTAAAGGGTTAGAACTTTGACTTGGGAGGGACCACGGTGTTCCATGTTGGAGGACTTTCCACAGACAAATGATAAATGGTTTGGTGTTTCTCATAACTTCTTTCTCCAAAAACTCAGACCAAAGGGCATGTTTATTCAGCTACGCTTCGGCTCCCAGAATAATTTTATGTTCTGTTTCACGTTGAGAAAAATGGGCCTGTGTATTCAGAATGGCCTCATTAAACCTTTGGAAAGCCCTTCTTTCAGTTTACAAATTTAATATTTAAAATTAAAATTTCACCAAAAAGGGACTCCTTTGGCCCCACGATTTAACTTCACAGGGGACGGAGGTCTCTCTTCACTCTTAGTCCAAGACCGAGAGATTTGTCCTAGCTGCAAAGTAGTCTTCCGATCCCACATCAAGGTTGGTCTGCAAAGAGGTGAAAACGTGCAATGGCGGGAATAAAAGCATGTATATGGGGCTGGGTGGGCTCTCCGGGGATCCTCCTTCTACAACAGTGCTTGGCAAACTGTCGTCCATGGGCCACATCCTCTCCACGGTCTGTTTTTGTACATTCTGGGAGCTGGGAATGGCTTTTACATTTCTTTAAATGGTGGAAAAACCCTCAAAAGAATGTTTCCCAATGCATAAAAAATATGCAAAGCTGAAACTTCGAGGTCTGTAAAGTTGTATTGGAATGTGGCCACATTCATGCACTTATGTATCACATATGACTCTTTTCGCTCGACAGCTACAGAGTTGAGTTAGGGCAAAGACCACAGGACTTAGAAAACAAGTTTGCCAACCTCTACGGGCATCTTTCCATGACTCTTTTCTCTCTCTGAACTCCTGTGGCCAGAGCCCGGGGCGGCCTTCCTCTCAGAAGGTACAAAAAGCACGCACCTCTTGGTTAAATGATGTAGGTGTGCAATAGCCTGGATCTTAAGCACAAGGAGTTTTTTTTTTTTATGTTTGTTTTGAGCGTGAGAGCATGTGTACACAAATGGTAGAGGGGCAGAGAGGGAGAGTGGGGATCCTGAACGGGTTCCCTGCCATCAGTGCAGAGCCTGGTGCAGGGCTCCAACTCACGCAGCATGAGATCGTGAGCTGAGCTGAATCCAAGAGTTAGCATGTTAACCGATGGAGCCACTGGGTGCCGCAAGAGTTGGGGAGGGTTCTGTATATCCTAGACCAGAGTAGGAGCTACTGGTAGCCAGTGGCGAGGAGACTGGGCATAGATATTTGCCGGAGGTGCTTAGAGTACCCCACTTCTGTCAGGACGCTGGACAGGGTGCACTCATCCTGGGGTGGGGTAGGGCGGTCCTGGAAGATCCAGGCTTGGAGATTTCTGATGCTGTTCATCTTTAGGCACGATCAGCAGCCTAGCTGAGCCGCTGGGTGATGAACAGAGCGTCTCTGGGATAATCTGTATAATCAGAGGGCGAGGTCCAGCCACTGCCCTGGAAAGCCCCTGTGGGCAGCAGGCTGTGCAACAGTCCCCTTCGGCATTGTGCTGGGCGATGCGTGTTGTGGAGCAGGGCCTGTCGGAGGATGTGCACACCTGCTTCTCGAGCCCAGATGTGTCTAGATTCTCCAGCTTTCAGAGAGCACTACAGTTTCCCAATGACCAAAGCCTTTGGCCCCCTTGAATGGTAGAGTCCTGTCTGACCTGACGCCTTCCCAGCGCATTGGAGTTGGGGAGTTGGGGAAGAGATCCACGTGGTTCCCCATTGGTCTGGGTTGCAGGTTGCCTCTTTGACTCATGGAGCACAGCTTCGGCTTCCCGCTTGCCCAGCACCTCTTGCCATGTAACTCTGAGATCATGCAGGACGTTCCTTCCCTTCTCCCATGTCCCTGACCTGGTCCCAGCCACCCCTGTCCCGCCTGGGAGCGGACACCAACGGTGCTCCACCCCCATGCCCTCGGTGCCCTCGGCACCCTTCACGCTTGGGGGCACAGTGCCTCCAGTGTACGTTCTCCCTTGATTGCACCCGCGTTTCTTTGCACACAGAGCAGCAAAAGGGTTCTAGTTCTGCTAGCTGAGCTTCCAGAAGAGTGGGTTCCTCTCTGAAGACCATCACACTTGTTCATCGGTACTGTTTGTTCTTTGGGGGATGGGAGGAAGACGGTGTGGAAGAAAATAAGGAGGTAAGCCATGGAAGTAGAATCTATTTGGATTAAAAAAAAAAAAGTTAATTTGTAAAGAGGAAATTAACAAAAGTTACACTGGGAAGAAAATTGTTGGTAGAATAAGTCTCCCCTCCCTCTGATGACCTAAACCATAACTTCATTTGTGTTCACCAGCCTGCCAGGGTCTGATCCTGATTTCTTTGCTTATCCACTAGGTGACTTGTGGAAGGTTCTGGATCTCTTCAGACCTCCGTTTCCTAATGGGGGGAAATGGGGATGTTAAGAGTTCTTAGGTCACAGGCTGGTCTGATGGTTAAATGCAAAAGTGTACACCAAGGGTTTAGAGAGAGTTTGGCCCGTAGTTGGAGCTCATATGGTTGCTACTGTTACTCTCCAGTTGTCTTTCTCCTTTTTTTCTTTAATAGATTTCACACCCATTGTGGGGCCAATTTTGGGGCCCAAACTCGGGACCCTGAGATCAAGACCTGAGCTCAGATTGGGAGCCGGACACTTAACCAACTGAGCCACCCAGGCACCCCTCGTTCTCCTTTCTTTAAACTTATTTACAGACTTCCTTGCAATTTGACTGTCCCTTCTTCTCAAGCCATTGCCATTATTTAACTCAGCGGTACGTTAGTAAATGGAATCCTCTCGGGGGCTTTTTTTTTTTTAATTTTTTAATTTTTCATTTTTGAGAGATGGAGAGAGAGACAGCTTGAACAGGGGAGGGTCAGAGAGAGAGGGAGACACAGAATCTGAAGCAGGCTCCAGGCTCTGAGCTAGCTGTCAGCACAGAACCCGATGCAGAGCTCAAACCCACAAACCAAACCGTGAGATCATGACCTGAGCTGAAGCCGGATGCTCAACTGACTGAGCCACCCAGGCGCCTCTCGGGGGCTTTTAGAGAAACATGGATACCAGGAAGTCAGTAATCCACCTCCAACCAATTTTATCAGAATCTCTTGAGATGAATCCCAGGGTCTAACTCCTAGTTTTGGGAGAGTCCCTCAGACGGCCCTGATGGATGGGCAGGATGAGGACCTGCTGTAACCATCAGCTGGCTTCCTGTCCCCGAGCCCCATGGAGCCGTACTAGAAAGCCCTCAGGGGTCACCTGCCCAGCCCAACAGCCTTTTCCTCCACGTCCTTGATCTCCTTGAATTTGTCCATGTAAAGGAACACTTTCTTGAAAGTTTCCCTGTCGGATTTTTTTTTCTTTCCTTCCCTAGTCTTTCCTCCTCTGTCTTCTTTGGTACTTACCTTCCTTTCTTGCCCCTCCCCCCATGGACTGTTCTTGTGAACACCACACTGGCATCGTGAGCCCTAGCTCTGCCCTCTGTTGGGAGCCTGCAACTTGCATCCCTAGCTGCCTGCTAGACACCCTTGGCGGGCCCTCCAATTTAACCTGGCCCATCTCCTGATCAGAACCTTGGCTTTGCCATTTATTAGCAGTGAGGCCTGGGGCAAATCACTTAACCTCTCCAAGCCTCCCATCCCCCACCTGGACAATGGAGCTAACAACAGTGTTGACTTCCTAGGGTTGCTGTGAGGAATGAGGATTAAATTCCTTAATTCAGGTAAAGGGTTCCGACAGGTAGCTGGCCCACAGCAGTCCGCAGATGGGAGCTGCTGCTTGTAGTCTTCTTCATGCCATCTCCACTGCTGCAGGGAACGATCCCCCAGTGCCCTGCAGCTCTGCCCTCCACGCCACCGTTATCTGTGAGCCATGCATGCGGCCAGATCACTGGGGCACGAACGTCCTTGGAGGCCATGCATTAATTCTCACCACCAGCTTGGGAGTCAACTAGTGTTCCCCTCACTAACCTGGACACTGGAGAGGGTGAGTCATTTGCCCAAGGCCACACGGCTGGTAAATGCATGGCCAAAATTTGAGCCCAAGTTAGATGGCAAAGTCCATACTTTTTCTACTAGAATATGAAGATAGTTGAAAACTTCATATGTTCATCTTCAATAGAGGTAGCGTTTTCGGTAACTCAAACCTGGGGTGCCCAGCCATCCCCGTTTGCCCTGAATGGAGGGTTTTCCTAGGACGGTGGATTCTCAGTGCTAAACCAGAAAGTCCCAAGTGAACTACAACAAATGCGTCATCCTATAGAATCCTTCCCAGGTCCTTCCCACCTGCCTCCAAAGAAAGTAATCTTGGTCTAAGTTACCTGCTAAGTGGCCTTGACTTCATCTACAAAGCAGAAATGGTAGTGTGATACTGTGATTCATAATAAGAAATATTTATTTGGTCTTCCATCCCGGTTGCTGGCATGGAGATCCTAAGACCTTTGGAATTTTCTCTGTGACGGGAGCAATAAAAAGTGTCTTGTTGTTGGGGGAAAGAGATGACTTTTGGAAAGGATTTAAGGATGGGGGCTGGTTGCCAGGAGACCAAAGCAAGTGCCAGAGGGTTGGAACTTTAAGTCCCATCCTCTGCTCTCTGGTGAGGGGGGCGGGGCCGGTGATGGAATTCAATCTCCAATGGTCAGTGGTGTAATCAGTCAAGCCTGTGTGGCAGAGCCGCCATAAAAACCCAAGAGGACAGGGTTTGGGGCGCTGGGTTGGTGAACACATGTGGTTGCAAGAAGTGACCTGCTCAGCAGAGAAGCTTCACGCCCTTTCCCCACGCCTTGTCCGATGCAGCTCTTCCCTCTAGCTATTCCACGCTTCTCTCCTCTTAGAACACACTGGCAATCTAGGAAGGAAAAGGTTTTTCGGAGTTCTGTGAGCTGCTCGGGCAAGTTAATCAAACCCAGGGAATTGATCGTTGAAAACTCCAGTCCTATAGCTTGTCGGTCAAAAGCACAGGTGACAATTGGTACTTGGGACAGGTGCCTGAAGTGGTGGCGACAGCCTTGTAGGACTGAGCCCTTAAACTCAGATGTTACCTCTGGGTAGATGGTATCAGAGAATGGAGTTGAATTTGTGGGACACTTGGTCAGTGTCCTTGGAGAACTGAGTGAATTGTTTGGTGGCATTGCGGAGTGGGGGGGGGGGAACACAGGTGGGAGGTGGTAGTAAGCATATCAGCTAGGGGTGACTGGGTGGCTCGGTCAGTTAACCAGCTGATGCTTGGTTTCAGCTCAGGTCATAATCTCCCAGTTTGTTAGTTTGAGCCCCACAGCATAGAGCCTGCTTGGGGTTCTCTCTCTCTCCTTCTCTCCCTGCCCTTCCTGCCCGCCCGCCCTCTCTCTCTCACTCTCTCTCTCTCTGTCTCTCTCTGTCTCTCTCTCTCTGTCTCTCTCTCAGAATAAAAAAATAAGTAAACTTTAAAAAATTATAAAAATAAAAAAAGAATGATCAGCTAGCCATATTAGGGTAGTTGTTTTTAGCTTCTCTGATGAAAAGTCCATCTTCTCCTATCTTGACAGTTAATTCTTTAATAGCCCTTCCCTAGTCAACCTAGATGGTCCCAATATATTCACTTTAAAAATTTACTTCTATTTGAGTCAATTTGGGTGGGGAACATACTCGTCTGTTTGATTTTTCTTTTAATGTAAAGAATTTTTATTTGAGAGCATGTGAGCAAGGAAGAAGGACACTACCCAGGTACCCTTGTTTTGTTCAAATAGAAGAACTCTATTAACAGAGAGAAGTGGAAATAAATGGTGTTTTAAAAAAAGAAAACCGTGGGGCACTTGGATGGCTCTATCAGTTCCGCATCTGAGTTCGGCTCAGGCCATGATCTCATGTTCATGAGTTTATGCCCCGCATCAGGCTTTCCACTGTCAGCACAGAGCCTACTTCAGATCCTCTGTACCCTCCCCCTTCCCTCGGCCTCTCCCCTGCTTGTGCGCTCTCTCACTCTCGAAAAAATAAATAAAACATTTCAAAAGAAAAACTAAAGAAAAAACCAAACTGACTTGGAAATCGCAGTTGATGAAAGTAATCCTGACAAGAGCAACAGCAGCTGGGCATGTCTTAGTTATCAAACCAGTGCCCCATCAATCAGGAGAACCAATAGTTTTAAAACGTATTATCTACTATACTTGTTCATGTTTGACTTGAAATAGTTAAGCTATATATTGGTGAACTCTGATTAAAGACTAAAATGATCATTTTCAAAAAAGGTAAAATCAGGACTGCTAAAAACAAAAACAAAAACAAAAGATGAATAGAGGTTAAAGATTCAACTCATCGCTATGGGAACTAGTGAGATATTACAACCAGCTCAAAGGGAAATGAAAGGACACACATAGACCAGGAATGTTGAAATGAACATGCAAGTGCAGGCAAAACTGACCTTTTCCACCATGGGGGTGGGAAGGCACTTGACCCTCCGAAGGCACAGTATGTACAGGTCTGCGGGTAGTAATGACTTTGCACTGTGACCAGTTGTCTACAATGTGCAGTAAAATAGTTCAAAGACCATGAAAAGCTGGAGTCAGAAAACCAGGATGAGTGTCATCAAAACCGCACACGGCCATCCACTGAAGCACAAATGTTTCTCTGTACTACCCTAGGACATTTTTTGACTGAGATTTCCTCTTGGTGTGGTCATGAGTGTTGGGGATCTCCTGTAGCTGAAGAGTAAAACTGGGAGATTCATTCCTATTTGACCCCCAAACTCCAAAACCAATGTTGGTATTGCAGGTGGGCCGTAGTGTGGTGGTGTGGAGAGGGCTTTAGGAGTTCAAAGCTTGGTTGCCACTCTAGCTGTGGACTTTGGACACCTCTGCTAAGAAAAAAAAATTCCAAGTCTCCGATGACCTCTACGTTAGATGGGTTCTTCCTTTGTACCAGGCACTGTTCTAAAGTCTGGGTTTGTATTAAATTCCCTAACTGCACAATGAGCCTGGGAGGTATCTTCCTGTTTCACAGCTGAGGAAATTAAAAAAGAAATTGAACTCCCCCCATGTGATACAGCGCGTAAGAGGTGGGACTTTAACCTCAGTTCTTTAACCCAGCTCATTCGCAAGGCCCTGTCTAGCCCTGAAATTTCTGTCCTAAAGTCAAACAACCTAAAGATGGATGATCCCAAAGAAAATGGGACCAACTTCTTTAGAAGTTTATTTCCCAAGACTTGTCTTCCAGCTCACCATGTCTTGTGTCCATACCTTGATCAATATGAATGGGAACCAGACTTTTCCGTTGGCCTGGAATCCATTTGAATTGGAGGGAAAGGTCAAGGCACCTTCCGAAGGCATGGGTGGCAGGCTTTGACCCACCTCCTTCAAAGCTGGCATCTTCGATCTTAATGGCACTTCCACTTGAATCCGAATACAAACCTTCTAAATGGCGCATATCCCCAAAGTATTCCCATGATCCCTTTGAGGCTGGAGGAGAAATGCCATTGTTGAAAGATCCCATAATTAGCAGTTGGAGATAGATCACTTGATTTCTGGGTCTTAGAAAGCCAGCTATATTTGATCTCGCAAGTACAGGAAAATAGATGGTGCAAAAGTCGGGGTGAGGAGGCCAGAGTGAGGCTGCTCGTCAGTAGTATTGTTAACACGTGGGTGACACCCAACAGGTTTGGGTCTGGGCATCAGAGATTCTTAGCTTAGCTCCTGAAACCGGAAGCAAAATTCTGCAATATGCGGCCACCACTCGGCAGGCATTTTCCTCTTTTTTGCGGAGGAGGTGGTCCCGTGCTACTTGGTTGCTAAGGTTTGCACTTGTCTCTGCATTTCCTGGTGTTGAGTGATCCTCTGTCCTTTAGGACTAATAAACTTTAGATGGCTATTTTGCGTGAGCATCAATGACCCATTTGAAAGGAACACATAGTATAATTGCTACACTTCACCATTTATCCAAAAGAGATCAAATGTTTTGCGTTAAAAAAAATTTTTTTAATGTTCTTGAGAGAGAGAGAGTGTGTGAGAACATGAGTGAGGGAGGCATAGAGAGGGAGAGGGAGGCACAGAATCCGAAGCAGGCCCCAGGCTCTAAGCTGTCAGCACAGAGCCTGACACAGGGCTCGCACCCACAAACCATGAGAGTATGGTCTGAGCCGAAGTCAGATGCTTAACTGGCTGAGCCACTCAGGCGGCCTATGATAAGCGTATTTTTAATCTCCTTCACCTGTTTCATCTATCCCCCCACCTACCTCCCTTCTGGCAATCAATAATTTGTTCCCTACAGTTAAGAGTCTGTTTTAATGTTTGTCTTTTTCTTTGTTCGTTTGTTACAAGTGAAATCCTATGCTATTTGTCTTTCTCTGACTTACTTCATTTAGTATTATATCCTCTAGACCCATTCATATGGTTGCCAATGGCAAGATTTTATTTTTTTTATGGCTGAGTACTCCATTGTGTATATATACAGCACACCTTCTTTATCCATCTATCGATGGATCCTTGGGCTGCTTCCATAATTTGGCTATTGTAAATAATGCTGCAGTAAACCTAGCGGTGCATGTATCCTTTCAAATTAATGTTTTCATATTCTTTGGGTAAATACCCAATAGTGGAATTACTGGATCTTATGATAATTCCTTTTTTTAAAATGTTTGTTTATTTATTTATTTATTTATTTATTGAGAGAGAGAGAGACACACACACACAGTGTGAGCAGGGGAGGGTCAGAGAGAGAAGGAATCACAGGATCTGAAGACAGGCTCCAGGCTCTGAGCTAGCTGTCAGCACAGAGCCTGACGTGGGGCTCGAACCCATGAACCGTGAGATCATGACCTGAGCCGAAGTCGGATACTTACCCGACTGAGCCACCCAGGCGCCCCAGATAATTCTATTCTTAATTTTTTTTAAAACAGAAACTCTTAAGTTCTACACCCAGTGTGGGGCTCAACCTCAAAACCCCAAGATCAAGAGTTGCATGTTCTACTGACTGAGCCAGCCAGGCACCTCTCTGTTTTGAACTTGATTTATCTTGAGAGAGGAAGAAAGCGTAGGTGGGAGAGAGAGCATCCCCAGCAGGCTTTGCACTGTCAGCGCGCAGAGCCCAATATGGGGCTTTTGAACTCTCAAACATGAGAGCATGACCTGAGCCAAAGTCAGACGCTTAACCGACTGAGCCATCCAGGCGCCCTGAGGGCCAGAGAATTTCTTGAGTGAGCGAGCTTGGGAGGCCATATCCCACCTCTTTCCCTAGCAAAGTACCTGCCTCCCAGAAGCAGACCTTGAGACTTAAATAGGCGTGAAAATCACTTGCAAGTGACTCAAGGTAACAATGGTGAAGAAGAGGGTAGGTAAGACAAAGAAGGGAAGGAAGCCATAAGCAGAGTGTGTATTTAGGGAGCTCTCACTGTGGTCCCCGTCATGCTACGCAGTTCTCAGCAGCACAGGACTACCCTCATGAGGGCGTAATGGAAATGGATGGTAGGCTTTTAGTAGACCTGATGACTGGGGGGGCTAATGTCCGTTAAGGCTAGACATCCTCCACTATTTATCAACCCCAAGCAATTGTGTCTGACATCAACTGGGTACTAAATACAGCTTTTTAACACAAATTTTTAAATGTTTATAATTTTTGAGAGACTGAGCACAAGCAGAGGCAGGGCAGAGAGAGGGAGACTGAATCCAAAGCAGTCTCCAGGCTCTCAGCTGTCAGCATAGAGCCTGACGCGGGGCTTGAACTCATGAACAACGAGATCATGACCTGAGCTGAAGTCAGACGCTTAACCGACTTGAGCTACCCAGGTGCCCCAAATGGGTACTAAGTAAATCACTGTATGTGTCTGAACACAATGTGTGGAATAAAAGCCAGAAGCAAAGCAGAATGGAAGATAAATTTCATTTACTCCTTTATCCATCAATTTATTAATTGAAACGAGATTCCTTCTTTGCTGAAATGAACCCTGCTTTTCAATTTCAAATATACTCTTTTGGGTCATAGTCGATTTCTTTCCCCCCACCCTCCTACAAAAGAAAACGTTAGAATCATGGAACTTTGGAGAGAGACACTTAAGGATCCAGAATCCTTTGTGAGCATGATATACATGTGGAAAGAGAGGCCTGAAGACATGAACTGGCTTTTCCCAAGTTGAGGAAAGTCATTGGACTAAACCCTGGATTAAATCCGAATTCTCCTGATTTCCAGTGCTGGGCTCTGCTTACTGAACAGTACTTCCTCTCTTAAAAGGACCAGCACTCCTGTGGGTCAGGACAACGTGATTTGGGACCAGTTCTTATCTGAGCAAAGACCATTTTCAAGATTTCCTATTTTGTAAAATGCCCGCCGTCTAAAAACTGTTTTATGATACAATTTATGAAAGTAGGGGATGTGAGAGAACATTGATATGTATAGAACCCAAAGCATTTTTCTTCTTCCTTGTTTCTCCAGTGCCCAAATACTTCTGTTAACACCGACAGTTAATCCTAATGTGTTGACACTTCCGTCCCCCCAGGCAAGGGATTTTCTCTTATTCATCTTTCCATCCCAGTGGACACAGTGTCCTGCACATGACTGGCAGGAGGACAAAAAAACGGGTTAAAGGAATAAGTCTGTAAACCATAGAACTGTTTGCCAATAGGGAGGTATATATGTAAGAAAAAAAAAAAGAACAAAAAACAATAGTTTGCTTTAGCAAACGTTGCTGCTTTTAGCCTTAAAAAAGGAACCACAAATATAGTTCCAGTTTTGCAGTGCTCAGACCATCTCTCAGCCAGGCTTTCCCAAGTCATGTCAGAGTGACTTGGAGCGACTGTCTGTACATTGAAGGCCTATCTAAACGGAGTCATCCGGCTTAATTCTCAGAAATCAGTGTATAGGATTTCTGTAGGATAAAATAAATAGACAAGCCTTCCAGGGATATGCCAAGTTATTATATTCAATTTTGAACAGGAAGACAGCAAAGGACTTTTACACATGGAACAGAGACAGGACTCCAGCAATAACCCCCCCCCCCCACCATGTAAGGACAAAAAGAAAAGCCCTTGATGACTGAGTGACGTAAGCTGGAAACGTGAATTTAGTTCAAGGCAAGGGCGCTAACATTCAGACCACGAAATGTCATTCATGGGCAGGGAGATTTTTTCCAGACAGGAGTCACATTGAAAGCGTCCTGGATCACGGACTCCCTTAAACACCAGATGAAACCATGCCCCTCCTCCCCAGCACAGACTCCCTGATATCTAAGCTCTTCCCCGTTTCTGGTGGGGAATGGGCCTGCCTTCGCCACCACCAGCTCCTGAATTCCGGCACAGAAGAATGAAATCTGGCAGCAAAATTAACCACCAGCGGGATCTGACTCCCAAGTCCGTGTTCTCTCCGTTCTGTCGATGGATGACCGTGGACGAGCTGTGAGTGCCGTGAACTTCACGTGCTCATCCGTAAACTGGTGTGATAACATCTACCTTATTGTCAAGACTAAACAGTTACTGTAAAACGTCTAGCATCTAATAATCAGTCCACAGTTATCAATTTCTGTTCTATTATCAAGTGGGAGGTCCTAGGAGCTGGCAAAATTTGAGGGAAAGTGAATCATGGTGTTGGTTTTTTTCTCTTCTAATTCGACCTTCATTTTTTTCTCTGCTCCCCAAGAGGTGTGGTTTGTTATGTTGAAGGAGGCCAGGTGTTAGCTGTCCAGCCCAGGTCCCCAGGGATAAAAAAGCAGAGACTGTCCGGCAGACAGCGGTCCCCACAGGGCCTGGCATTTAGTAGGTTCCAGATAAATGAGCAAGAATGGAGGGAAAGGACAGGGAGGGAAGGAAGATTGAAAGTGGTTGGAATTTTTCTTCTAGCACAGAGCTCCAAGAACAGGGTCCCTGACAGGCCCAGAGTGAAGAAAAGCAGTGTGGATGCCTGAAGATTCAGCTCGCCGTACAGAATTTCATGGAACAAATGACGTGGGTGATGGATATTAAAGAAGGCGCTTGTTGGGATGAGCACTGGGTGTTGTATGTGAGTGATGAATCGCCCAGTTCCACTCCTAGAACCAATAATGCCCTAAACTAAAATTTAAATTAAACTAACACTGAAATAAAAAAATAATAAACCCAAAACAAAGAAATGGAAAGAAAAACAGACTGGGCAAACATCAATTTCTAGAACGTGTCACTATAATTAACATAGATGACTAAGAATTAAGGGGTGCCATTTTCCTCTTGAGTAGGAATGGTAACCTAGAAAATCTCCTGAAGTTTGAGGGGAAGACCATGTGATGGAAGCAGAGGCAGGACCTCAGCCCGTGTGTGGCCTTGGGCAAGGCCCTTCACACCTGGGAGCTGTTTTTCCGTTTGTAACATGGAGTCGGTCCAAATCGATGGTTCTCCGTCTTGGTTTGCCATCAGAACCACCACGGAAGTTTCTAAGCGTCCCCATGCTCGAGCCGTGGTTCATATCATAGAAACTCTGGAGGGAGGGCCGGGACCTCCATAGTTTCAGAGCTTCCCCGGGGATCTCCATGTGCAGCCAAATTTGGGAACTACTCCTTCCGGTGATCTCTAATTCTTTTTTCTTTCCCTAAGTTTTTGATTTTTATTTATTTTGAGAGAGAGAGAGAGAGAGAGAGAGGGAGGGAGGGAGGGAGACCATCTCAAGCAGGCTCTACGCCGTCAGCACAGAGCCCGATGCAGGGCTTATGCTCACGAACCTTGAGACCATGACCTGAGCCGAAGTCAAGAGTCCGACGATGCTCGACCGACTGAGCCACCCAAGCGGCCCCCTCCGGGTGATCTCTAGACTCTCACTTCGCGGACAGGCGGCATAGGCATCATTTGGGATCTTGTTAGTAATCCAGACTCGGGCTTTATTCCAGAGCTAACACCATCAGAATCTGTGTTTTAACAAGATCCCCAGCTAATCTCTGGCCTACACACCCTTCGCCCAGTCGTTTCAGCTCAATGCTTTGCTTCTGGTGCTGCTATTTCAACATAGTTTTTGGATCTCAGCGCCAGGCACAACGTCAGTATTAAAAGTTTGATGAGTGTGTTACATGTATATATTTCAAAGGCACAAGAGTGTCCCATCACACCTGTAGCACGCAGGGGGCTCCGCAAAAATAGATTGAAAAAAAAAAGCGTTGTAAAAGGTGCAGATGATTTTATGAGATGCCAATCAAAGATTGTCCTTTGTGAAATGCAGGGTGTCCCCTAAAGCCCGTGCTCTTCAAAGTCAGCATGGTTATTAGAAACCCCTGGCTCCACGTGGCAGTCCGTGTCCAATGTCTTCTCACCTGGCAACACATAATTCCCAGGTTCCGTCCCTGTTCCTCACGCCACCCAAAGGCGCCTTTGTCCACAGCGCCCCCTCCCCGCCACCCAGGAAATGATAGGTGGGTTGGCGGAGGAGAGTTTGACCACTCTGGAAGGTTTCTGTTAGAACGTTCGTTACCTCCTTTAAGCGTACAGAAGAGAAGTCTGTTGTGAAAAAAGCAAAAATCATAAACAGCGTCAAGTTTAGAACTCAGGGCTAAGGGGATACCTGGGTGGCTCAGTGGGCTGAAGGTCATGATGTTCGTGAGATGGAGCCTCACATTGGGCTCTGTGCTGACAGCTTCAGATCCTCTGTTCCCCCTCCCTCTGATACACCCTCTCTCTCTCTCTCTCAAAAATAAATAAAACGTTTAAAAAAAAAAAAACTTCAGGGCTAAGAAGGCAGGAAGGCCCCCAGGTGTTAGGCTACTCATGTTTTATTAGGACTTTTTGGAGTGAGCAATTCAGATCGGAGTGTTTAGGGAGAAGGGGCATGGCCCAAATCCCATAATTGCCTGTTTCGGTTTCTGGACGTCAGGTGGCGCCCCTGCGCACCCCCCACCCCACACCCCCGGGCCTTGTGGCAGCAGTAACCAGCTGGCATCTCCAAGGCTGGGGCTTCCTTTGGCTGTCAGCTGCACATTAGGCGGAGGTGCTGGGTTCAGTCCTCTGGCAGAAGCCTTATGGCTGTGACTGAACGCAGGTGCCTTGTGGTTGAGATCAGCGGAGATGCGTGTTCTAGGCTGACTCCAGGAGGTGTTCGTGGTACCAGTAACCCCCCTCCATCACCAAATGATACATACTTGCCATTTTCCTCCCCTTCCCGATTTACTTCTCACTTCCTCCTCCCCCAGTGGTGTCGGCACCTCCAGGGAAAACTTGCACTCCACTCCTTGCCTCCTGGTCCGCTGGTGTGAAAGCCCACACAGAGACAGATTTTATATTCCATTCGCTTTAAGATACTTGCAGACACACAGTTCACACCTTAAAGTTCAATTTTAGTATTTTCAGTAAATCAAGCCAGTTTTGGTGTGAGGAGTTCAAAGAATGCGGTAATGGCCTTGAAGCGGTCATCTTACTACCTTATTGGTGAGGTTCATTTGACACCTGAAGCCACGAAGGCATAAATAAGAGGAGAAAAAGGATTTCTAAAACAGCAGAGCTCAGGGGAGAAGGGCCCTCCTTTCCCATCCCAGCTCTACGCTTGTTAGTTGTAGGACTTTCAGAAAATCGCTTAACATCATGACTGCCTTTCGTAACACTTCGCAAATAGGGGAACTAGTGACCACTCCCTATAGAGTTGGGGGTGTTGAGTAAGATGATGCATGTAGCGTGTTAGGACAGGGCCTGGACCCCTTTTCTACGAATGGCTGGCACAGTGGCCTAGCTGGTTACTGACCAAGGATACCGAATCCATTAGGATACCTTCAACCGTAAAACCAAAGACGCAACTAAACATGGCTTCTACCAGTAAGGAGATCCATGAGAGTTTAAATGAAGAATGTGCAGCTTGAATGTTCCCCGTCTCCGCCTCTGACATTGCTACAATGAAGGCGTATACTCATGATATAACCATGAATCGAACTTATCAAGACAAACCTCCTCTTTCTCCGTATACTTTATTTCTAATATGTGTCAGGGTAACAGATGGTCACAGCAAGCCTCAGCTTGTCTGGCCCTGCTGACCTTGGCTGAGCTCATTCGTGTATTGGTGGGTTGGAGGATGGATACACGCTAGGCTGGACCGCATGGCTCTGTCCTACCTGTTCTTCATTCTCCTTGGGCTCTGATGTCAGCTGGGGCTTGGCCTTCTCTTGCCCTGTGGGAGGTGTAGGCCGGTAACTGGCAACTTGGCTAACTTATGCCCTTGTGCCATTGGTGTAAACCAAGTCACAGCCATATCCAAAGAAAAAAATGTGGGGCCATCGGCTGTGCTAACCGTGAAGCCAAAGGGTATGGATATGCAGGGAAGGGGTAGAGGAAGGAGCAAACGTGTCTCTGCCATTAGATTCTGCGCTGGTTATTAATTACAATAAATATTATCTAGTGGTCCCATGTCAGTGAGCCATTGGGAATGATCACTTGTCAAACGAAGGTTTGGCCCCGGGGACTTGGTGACCTTCCAGCTCTAGCAGCCCACGATTTACAGCGCATGGAAGAAAACCTAGCGGAGTATGAAAACCTCAACCAAAGTGGCACAGAAGCATTCTGAACGGGCGTCCTCAGCTCCTGCTTTGACGTCGCCAAATTCTGAAACCCGAGCGCAGGTATCGCGGAAATCTGCCCCCATACAGACGGCGCCTCCCGGTGACTGGGAGTCTGGGGGGGACGGCGCTCCAGCTAGCGGAGGGCGCGGAGGAGGCGTGGGTGGTGCTGGAGGCGGGTCCCCGGCCAGATGTGCACGGCCCGCCCCTCCGGCCCCCGTGCGCCCGACCCAGCCACCGGAGAGGGGCCCGCCACCGCCTGCTGGGCCCGCGCCGGGGAGCAGCGGAGGCCCCGAGCAGCCGAGGAGAGCAGAGGCGGCCTGCCCGCAGCGCGCCAGGGCCCGCGCCCTCCCGAGGGGCCGCAGGAGGAGCGGTGGACGGTGGACGGAGGCCCCACGCGAAGATGCCGATGCCGCGGCCCTGGGCCCTAGCGCTCCTGCTGCTCTTCCCCTGGGTGGCAGGTGGATTGGGGAACGCAGCCAGGTGAGTGGTTACCGCTCTGCCTGAGCTCTCCCACGCGGTGGCTTCTCTCTCGGTCCCTGCGGGCACCCCTGCGGGGTGGTGGCGGTGAGGGGGTGCGCCTGTGTGTGTGCACGCGCGCGCCAAGACAGGGTTTCACAAGGTGCGGGGCCCGGGGCGCCCACGGGCTTTCCTCCCCGATCCCCTTTGGCAAGGCTTGCTCCCAGGCCCGCAGCACCAGCTGCGCCCCACCTGGCGGCGTCTGGCCGGTTAGGGGTGGGTTACTCGTGGAGGGGAGGCTCTGCGCGCAGCCCAGTGGGCGTGCGCTCTGCTTGGTGGTCTGCACACGTCTACGGGTGGGGCAGGGGTGCTGGCGGCGGGTGGGTGGGTCCTGTGCGTAGTATCTTCCCTTCTATCTGAAGGGCACCAACCGATTGTCCGTCGCTAGTTTTGCTGGGGAAGGGGAGGGAGACGCTGAGGACTACGGAGGAGGCGTTTGCTGTGCTTGGGCTGACCCCGCGGGGAGGGGGCTCCTCTCCTCGGTGCCTTTCTGATGCAGGTTAGTGAACTGGAAAGAAAGGATGTGGCTGTCGCATGAAATCGACAGCCTTTTTCTTGCTGCGGCAGCTTAGACTCTGAAGCCGTTTCTCTACTGTTGATAAACTTTTCGAAGCCCTGAAAAACTTAACTTCTCCAGAGATCAGCGAAGCCACTTCGTCAATGCAAACGTAGGTAGTGCTTACTGTGGGCCTGGCCCTCTTCTAAACACTCGAGGACTGTGAACCTGTTTAAAGCCCATAAGCGGTGAGTGTGATGGGCATTATTATTATAATCTCCATATGGCAGAGAAGAGAAATGAGGCACAGAGAAGTTGAATTACTTGGCCAAGGAGGCACAGCCAGTAAGTGATGGAGTCTAGGTCCAAACCCAGGCAGTCTGGCTCAGGTCCCTGCACCTCTCTCCCTCACTAGGGCGGCCTTTTAGGAATCACTCCCTGGAAATGCTTTCCCGTTCTCTGGTTGTGATAGCTTGCTTTCAAGGTATCCACCAGAGCCGGGTTTCTTTGGTGTGGCGCTGGTGGCCTTTGGGGCTGGGCTGGACAATTCATGGTTGGGGAGAGTGGAAATGCTGTCTTGTCAATCACAGAATTTCGAGCAGTATCTGGGGCCTCTACCCACTAGATGCCCCTACATGCCAGCAGAAAATGTCTCCAGACACGCACCAAGGTGGGGTGGCCACAGTGGCTTACAGAATCCCTTCCCTTTGGCGGTTTGTTTGTCAGTAATTCCCGGGGAGAGCAGGCTGAACGCCTTGGCTTGGAACAGGCTTCTTAAAGGTGAGCCTGACTATCTTTGTTTGACTTACAGTTAAAAAAAAAAAAAAATCTTTCATTAGTTTGCAATATTAAGGGATTTTGAAGTTCAAACAGAGCAAACCTCAAACCAGGTTCTCACAATGTACGCTCGTAAGTTTCAATTTCCTTTCTGCCATAAAAATGTAAGCAGACGCAATGTTGCTCATAATCACATTTTCCTTGAACGTTAGGGGTTCTCGTATTGCTAGAAAGCCCACTTAAGAAAGACCAAATGCTGTTTGGAGAGGAGATTAACAGTTCCTTAGCGGCCGGCAAACCAACCTCCAAGAGCTTCACTTTTCAAAGTGCCACCAAATTAAAATAAAAGCCGAAAAGCCCTCAAATAAACCAAGGAAAATTAAAACGAAGCACCCACGTCAGGATTCTTGAGTTCTGTGGATTTCGAGACGCGAAATGTGCTTCCTTTAATCCAGTATCGGGCTCACACGCTGGTGTGTTTATCTGTTCAGGAGGCTTGGGAGTGGCAAGTGGTCAGCCCACGTGGGGACAACTCCAGCCTCCGTGTCTCGGACAATAGGTTTACAGAAAGGCAGGACGCTTGCCACCGATGAATGTGTCCTCTGGTTGTTTCCTGAGGGCTTCGCACCTTACAGTAAAATCTGTGACTGTTAACATAGGCATCTTTTGGCCTTGAGCACATAAGTATTAGTGCCGTTATGGTTTTCAAGTTTGGAGCAACTCCCTGTTTATAACATATTTCTGTTAACCATTTTTTTCTCTATCGAATTCAAACTAAAATAATGTGAGATGAAGGAATGACTGGGTTCATGAGCTCAGAAAGAGAGATGCCTGCTTTCTATAAATCACACCTATGTTGAGAACTGATTCTTCTCGGAGCCCCGCTAAGGAAGTGCCATTGTAAGAATTTTCCACAAATTTTGTGGCTTAAAAAAACACAAGATGTACTCTCTTGGAGTTCTGGAGACCAGAAATCCAAAATGAGTAGTAAGGGGCTAAGATTAAGGTGGTGGGAGGACCGGTTCCTTTGGGAGGCTCCAGGGGAGAATCTCTTATAGCTTCTGGAGACTTCCAGCAATCCTAGGTTTTCGTTCACATCAATTCAATCCCTTCCTCGTCACCTTGCCTTCTTTCTCTTAGTCATCTTCCTCCGTTGAAGAAGCAGCCTGTGTATACCGCCAGCCCCACGCAGATAGTCCAGGATGCTCTCCCTCTCATAAGATCCTTAATTTGATCACATCCGCAAAGTTCCTTTTGCCGTAAGGTAACATGTACAGGTTCCAAGGATTGGGATGTAGACACCTTTGGGGCCATTTTTCAGCTTTCCACAGGAAGTGTGAACTGTGAGTCTGTTGTTCTTGGTTTTATGGGCTGGATCTTTTCTTTTTTTAATTTTTAAAAATGTTCTATTTCTGAGAGAAAGAGACATGAGCGTGGGAGGGGCAGAGAGAGAGAGAGAATCTGAAGCAGGCTCTGAGCTTCCAGCACACAGCCTAATGCGGGGTTCAAACCCCTGAACCATGAGATCATGACCTGAGCTGGAGTCAGATGCTTAACCGAGTGAGCCACCCAGGCGCCCCTGGATCTTATTTTTAAACACGATTTTAGTGATTTGTGAGTGGTTGAAGTATCATTCATCTCTTACTCTTAAAATTAGAATTTGTGGGAATATACCCAAAACTCAAGAGGGGTGTTCTTTTAGGAAATAGTGACCACAAAATGTCTAATTACAGCATAGAAATCATTTCTGAGCAACTTTATTTCAATAGTTTCATTGGTGTAGGAGGTTACTAAAATGCTATTTATATGTAATTTATGTGTGTAAGCCAAGGTTGCATGAACATTAAAATGAAAATAAGTATCTTACCCCGTCTTCATAAATCAGATCGGCATTTAACAAATACTGTTGAAACTCTACTGTATGTCAGCACTTTTTGATATGATTTCACTTCTCTCCTCAACCCTAAGGAAGAGATAGGGTACCTACTTGGCAGACATTGGGATGGACACACTTGAAGAGGTTTGAATTTCCAAGAGCTTTATTTAATTTGATCTTCTGCTTTCAGAGCAGTGACATTCTAATATTCCAAATTTATCCCCCACCCCCAAAATTGGATATCAATGCTGACATTTTTGCCAAATGCTTTCTTGTACATTCTCACCAGCGATCTTGTTTACCTTGATTCTTGCCCAGTATGATCTAGGGATGTTTGTAGAATAATTGAGGAATTTCTGATGCTTTACTCTCCCAATAGCACCGGCTCCTTCCTCTAAGTTTACGTAATCTCTGAAGCAGATTCTGAGATCAGGATTGGAGTGTATGTGGTTTATTTGTAAGGTGACCCCAGAAAGTTCTAATAGGGAAAGACCTGTTAGGGAAATAAGTTTCCACTGTGATTTAATCCTGTTGAGGAGTTCTAGAAGCCCACAGAACACAAAGCTCAGAGCCACCCCTGCTGAAGGCAAGGGAGCTGGTGCATTTATACTCCCATCAGGCATTGGTTGAGGGCTTCTGAGGAGGGCAGTCTACACTTCCAGCTTACCATGAGCACAGGCAGAATTGGCTGCAGCCAACAGAGAAAGCTCTTGGACATCACGAAATGAGGCTGGCCACCAACCGCCAGGCACCATTTGTCACTGACCTGATGACACAGGGAAATACCTCAGGCATTTGTGGTTCTGGTGACAAGTTCCAAGACACAAACTCCTCTGGGGAGACTCGGAGCAGGACATACAGGTGTCCTACGGTTTTTGGGGGTGAGTTGTGTCTTCCCTCCCAAATTTGTATGTTGAGAATGTGACTATTGGGAGACATGGGGTCTTTAAAGTGATAACTTTTTTATAGTTTATTGTCATTAAAGTGATAATTAAGTTAAGGATGAGGTCATCAGGGTGGCCCTAATCCAGTATGACTGGTGTCTTCATAAGAAGAGGACATTAGGACACACAGGCGCGTGTACACGCGCCCACAGGACCACAGAGGAAAGATTGTAAAGTCCATGTGAAGTCAGAAGGCATAGGGAGAAGGTGGCCATCTGTAAACCAAGGAGTAAGTCCTCAGAAGAAACCAACTGTGTCTTGATCTCACACTTCCAGCCTTCAGAATGGAGAAAAAATGAATTTTGGTCCTGGAGACCACCCAGTTTAAACAAAATAGACCTGTGTTTCTCACGTAGGAGGGGGGAGTTGGACGAGTCAGGCACCCAGGCTGTACCATCTAATGGCTCTACCAGAATGTTCCCCCCAAAGATGGCTTCTAGAGCTCTGGCAAATATATCCAAATTCCAGCCATAAGAGGAAATAAATGAGAACACCTTTTCTCCCGTGATGGCCACATCCTAGGAGTCATCACACGTGGTCCTTCTGCTTATACCAGATTGGCTGGGGCTTAGTTATATGGCCATGCATCACTGAAGCAAAGGCTGGGAAATCTAGTCTTTATTCTGACCATATAATAGGGATCTTCCTACCTAGAAGGGGAGAACAGGTACCGTGGTCCCACTTGTGACGTCAGCCATGTGTAAATTACAGATCATGTCACCAATTTCCAGCTGAATAAACTGACTTTCAAAAGACTAAGTGATTAAGTGATTTGCCTAAAATATCACAGTGAAGAGGTGGCAGATTTAAAAGCCCTGGTTGTCACCCAAGGATAATTAGATCACTTTCCATGAGGTGTTCTCTCCACACTAATCAGTGTACTGTTTTCAATAACTAACCTGTTTTAAATCTGAAGGTCTCGGGGTTTTTATTGTGGGTTTTTTTTTTTTAACGTTTATGTATTTGTTTTGAGAGAGAGCACGAGCTGGGGAGGAGTAGAGGGAGATGGGGACAGAGGATCCGAAATAGGCTCTGCACTGTCAGCAGTGAGCCCGATGAGGGGTTTGAACCCATGAACCATGAGATCATGACCTGAGCTGAAGTCAGACACTTAAGTGACTGAGCCACCCAGGTGCCCCTGAAAGTGTTGTTTATGAAAACAAATTAACAAATACCCCAAAGCCCGATATTCTAAAAGTAGTTAAAGTTAACTCACTTCAACTTAACATTAATTGAACGAATGACATGTCCAAACATTCCCCGGAATGCCAGAGATATCTATCTCTCTGCCGCCCCACTGAACAACCTTGTAAGCCAAGCAACATTTCTGTCTTTTTTGATGAGCAGGGTGCAGGGTGAGGGTTGTAACTCCAGCTCCTAGCCCCGTTCCTGGCACATAGTAGGTGTTGCATTCAAAAGAACGTATGTGTATATATTATGGTTGACCCTTAACACACATTTGAACTACTTAACCTTGAATTTTTTTATAGTACAGTACTGTAAATGCATTCTCTCTTATGATTCCATCAATAACATTTCATTTTCTGTAGCTTACTTGACTGTAAGAACACCATATTAATACATATACAAAATATGTGTTAATCACCCTTTTTATTGGTAAGGCTTCTGGTCAACAGTAGGCTATTCATTAAATTGGGGGGGGTCCAGAGTTATACGAGGAATTTTGAGTGTGCCGGAGGCCAACGTCCTTAACTCCCACGTTGTTCACAGATGAACTGTGTTTGTTTATGTGTATCTATACACATATAGCACTATACACATATATGTGTGTGTGTATATGTGGGGGCCGGGGGGGGGAAGCATATAGAATATAGGAAGCATTCCCTAGAAACCAGATAGGAGAAATTTAGTCTGCATAAGTCAGGGAAAGTGGAGGACACGGGCTGACATTTAAACTGCCCTTGCGGAATGAATGTGAGCCCACCTGATAGGAAACAGAGAGAAGGCAAATATTCCAGTGCTTAATTCGCAGTAGGTGTGCAGAGACCTAAATGAATGGCTGGCTAGGTTGAGACATACCTGCAAATGAATGTAAAAGGACGGCATTGGGCCCAGATAGGAAGTGGGCTGGTCGGCATCTGGGGTCACGAGCCCGGCGACCGCCAAGAAGGCAAGCTGGAACCAGGCTGCAAGGAGCCCTGTGGGTTGAGCCAAGGAGTTTGGACTTGGTTGTGAGAGCAGAGAGCAAAGTAGGGCCATGCAGGCTGCGTTCTGTAAAGATAATCCCATCCTGACTGATTCATGCTCGGAATGATCACTCAATTGCACAGAATGATCTTTAAGGCGATGGACCATAGTCCCGTTAGACTGGCAGTCTTTTTCCTTTCTGGATGAACATAATATTCGTGTGCTTACAATCCGTGGCACCTCAAGTTTGAGGAATGCAAATACAACATTAAGAATCAACATACCAAAGCAGCAAGCATCTTTACAGAAACCATCACCTTTGCTCTTCAGGTAGTGCCTTTGCTTGGTTTCTGGGCACCACATGGATCCGTTTTCTATTGCTGTTTGACAGAATACTCTGAAGCTCAGAGGTTTAAAACATTTATTATCCCTCACAGTTTCTGCAAGCGGGGAGTTCAGGAGCACTTTAGCTCTGCACGGGGCGTGGGGCTTTTCACAAGGTTGCAGCCAGGTTGTTGGCCAACGCTCTGGTCCTCCAAAGGGCTGGACTCCGGCTGGAGGGTATGTTTCCAAGATGGCGCACTCATGCGACCACAGCAGGAGACTTCAGCTCCTCACTGGCTGGTGGCAGGAAGCCTCAGCCCCTTGCCTTGTGGATGTCACCAGAGAGAGAGAGAGAGAGAGAGAGAGAGAGAGAGAGAGAAGGCAAAAGTTGCTATGCCTTCTGTGTCCTAATCTCAGAAGTTAGCCTCTATCACATCCACCGTGATCTCTTCATCTGAAGCCAGGCACGAAGTCCAGATCCACATAAGGGGAGGGGACGTAGGCTTCACCTTTTCAAAGGAGGAATATCAAAAAAATTGGGGGCATATTTCAAAACCATGTCACACTTTCTGGTTTTCCTTCTCCCACGCTGGTTACTCCTTCTCAGCCACTTACGAGCCTCCATTGGCACAGAACTTCCTCTGTGACCCAAGTTTCTTCCTTATCTATACTCTCTGCAGGCGATCTTTCCAGTTCTAGGTGTTTCAACGCCATCTGTATGGAGATCACTTCAAAATGTCAGTGTCAAGCCGCATGGCGCTCTCTGCTGCACTCCTGACCTATCCATTGGGGTGTCTCATGGAGCTTAGTTCATCCCAAACTGAGTTCTAGACCAGCTCTCCAGAACTCGCTGTCCCCCATGTCACCCATTCTCCCTGTTCCAGAGCAAACAGTGTCCACACTGGTCAAAACCCAAAACCTGGGCATTATTCCTGTTAACTCACTCTTCTACCCACTTGTATTCAGTCTGGTGCTAAAGCCTACTGCAGACCACATCCGAAGCCCATCTCCTTGCCTCCCTCTTGCCTGCCACCACCCAGCCGCCTCACTGTCATCTGTCACCTGAACCCCCACGGTAGCTTCCCTTTGCTGCTGCTTGTGCCCCCTCTAGTTCAGTCCCAAAGTGTTCCTCTTAAAATTTAAATCAGATGGTGGTAGCCCTCTCCTTAAAGCCTTTCAGTGACTTTCCATTGGATTAAGAGTAAAATCTGTTCCATTTAAGATGGCGTAAAAGCCCCTGTTTGATCTAATGTCACCTAGCTCTCAGACTCCGTTTTCTGTCCTTGGCCACCATGGACATGGCCACCACGTCTTTGGTTCAGCACTGTGAATGGATGGGGTGGCAGAGATTACAGAAGCGGGTCTGGATGACACTTGCTT
The DNA here is from genome assembly GCA_004023845.1 of Helogale parvula. Lineage (NCBI taxonomy): Eukaryota > Metazoa > Chordata > Mammalia > Carnivora > Herpestidae > Helogale > Helogale parvula. The sequence continues at coordinate 363,116 of PJEM01000756.1, forward strand.
CGTTGACTACCTTCTCTTCCTCGTCTCACTTCCCCCTCCCCCGTCTATGGGCCTTTCCCTCCTACACAAAGTGCTTGCATTGAGACCCTTGTTTCAGTCCGCTTTTGGAAGAGCCCAAACTAGGACCCCCCCCCCCACAAGCCCAAATTCCACCCACTCCTGAGCTTGGAAGGCAAGCAAGAGAAATAGAGGAAGCCGCGGAAGGCCCCAAGTGTTGGCCTACCATTCATGACCCGGGAGACTGGAAGATGGTCCCCCGTCCTGGGGCACACGTGATAGCCTGGGCAGGTTTTGACAAGGCCCTTCAATGCCTACACATCCAGGAAGGTGAGACGCTTTGGAGCATCCCTGAGCCTGTGGGATCGGGCGGTGTATATTGAAGATACATAGGAAACTGGAATTAATCCTAACTGGTCTGCTACGATGGACCAGCCATCCTGGGAACTCTGATAAACACAAAAGGGAGCAAAGCAAAGAGCCTCATGGCTGGACCTGATTGTCGCTATCTAGAAACCCTTTCATTTCATTTGTTTTGGCCGTATATACACATCAGCAAAAGACGATTTCACTCCTCAATTTGTCTTGGAGAAGGAACATCCTCAAGTTTCCTGGAACCTGACCATAAGCAAGCACACTAAGAATTCTGGCACAGTATATTTTTGCGGAAAATCAGGAATCTCATGAAGAAACACTACACTACTTACACAATCCCTGGAATGTTTTTAAATTAACTTCAGCTGTGGCGATGGCGATCCATGATTAATTCGATCAGTTAGACAGCAAGCTGTATAATGCGTTAAAGGAACTGGGGATGATTTAGCATTTAGCTCAGACTCCCACAGCGCAGGGCCTCCTCTCCACAGACACTTGCTCATCCACACCGACACGTCCCTGCCTCGGGACCAGGTTCCCCAGGCCTCTGATATGCCAGATGTTGTTGAGTGAGAGAGATCTGGAAGAGAGAGCCGTTAGCTGGCCCAGCCAGACCTCCTGAGATGGCCAAGTATGCTGCCGTGGTCATTTCAGTCCACAATCAGGAATTCTCTTTCTAGGTTTGTACATTCCTTTGGATCGATGACCCCACGTTTATCGGGTCCCATGAGGTCAGGTAATCCAGCCAGAAACATACAGGCACATTATACCCTGGCGTCTATTAAATTCTAGTGCTTGGTATTATGCCGGAACCATGCCTCCTTCCTATCTTGGAATGCCCTGCACCAATTGTGTACATGTTATTTTTTTTTAATTTATTTTTGAGAGACAGAGTGCGAGCAGGGGAGAGTCAGAGAGAGAGGGAGATACAGAATCTGAAGCACGCTCCAGGCTCTGAGCTGTCAGCACAGAGCCTGATATGGGGCTCGAACCCATGCACCATGAGATCATGACCTGAGCCAAAGCCGGACGCTTAACCGACGGAGCCACCCAGGCGCCCCCAATTGTGTACATGTTACCTACATGCTGGGGTGCCTGGGTGGCTCCCTCAGTTAAGCGTCCGGCATTGGGTCAGGTCATGATCTCATGGTGCGTGGGTTCAAGCCCCACATCAGGCTCTGTGCTGACAGCTCAGAGCCTGGAGTCTGCTTCGATTCTCTGTCTCCCTCTCTCTCTGACCCCCCCACTCGTGCGCGCTCTCTCTCTCTCTCTCTCTCTCTCTCAAAATTAAACATTAAAAATTTTTTTAAAAATACATGTTTCCCTAAACACAGAACTAAATGCAATTCATATGGATAGTTTTGAAAGATTTTATTTGTGTGAACAGATGCACATCTGAGGAAAATATCATGTGAACTAGACTTTAGGAAAAGAAATAGTTCTTGAAATACTACTGTGTTGATCAGGTTAGGCTAATTTCTACATCAGACCATCTCAAAATTGCAGTGGGTAAACATGGTAAAGTATATTTCTTTGCCTGCCTTAAAATCCAAAGCATGTGGGAGAGATTTCTGCTGCATGTTTTCACACGGGTCCAGCCTCCATCCATCCCGAAGGGCCCTTCGCTCCAGGTCCTTGGAGTCCGCTGGGCTGATAGAAATGGAGCGAGTCCGGGATCCCACGGGAGGCTTTGTGACCAGACCTGGAGGTGATCTGCCCACTTTCCATTGGCCTAACCCAGTCATGTGACCTCACGTCCCTGGCAGGCAGGCTGGCTGGGAAGCCCAGTGTGGCTTTGTGCCCATGAGATACAGAAGCGTGTTTGCTGAGCACCTAACGTTCTCATCCATGATCCTTAAATTGTAACATGGAAGTACAGATATTTGGCCATTTGGGGGGGCCATTTTTAACTTATAGAAATTTCAGATCATTTAACCTAACAGTTTATGTCCCTTATCCAGAATACCACCAGCTTTTAAAGTAACAGAATAATGGAATTAATGATGGGAATGTCAGTGATTGGGCAGGAATGAAAGCAAAAGACCGGTAGAAGGAGAGGATGCTAGAGAAGTAATCTGAATAATTCAGTAACGTTAACTTGCAGTGCCATGCGAGAACTTGGTATGGAACTATAGATTAAAGCTTTTTTTTTTTTTTTAGCGCTTTTAAAAAGATTTTATAAGATGGTGTGCCCTATATTTATTGTCGATATCATGCTTGCCTATGATGGATTCCTTTCTTCCCCTCAATAATATTGTTTCAACCTAAACAGAAATATTTTAATATTTACTTTTTTATCCATAATTGTAAATAACTGCATATGTGCATTTCAAAAAAAACCTGGCAAACATAGAATGTAGAGCTGGATTCTTGGTGTAATCAGTCAGTTTCCTCTGGCATCTACAAGCCAGCCAGTAATTATCAGCCATTTTGTCCACCAGAGAGTTACCCCCCCCCTTGAAACCCATTTTCCATTTTCATGACCAGATGTCGAATTAGATGATTAAACCACTAAAATCCCATTTGTGGCCGTCCCTTTGAAGCTATCTCTCAAAACTGGGTGAATACATGGATGGCATGCCCCTTAATTAAAAGACATATCAGGCGCCGGGGTGGCTCAGCCAGTTAAGCTTCCAACTTCGGCTCAGGTCAAGATCTCACAGTTCGTGGGTTCGAGCCCCACATCGGGCTCTGTGCTGACAGCTCAGAGCCTGGAGCCTACTTCAGATTCTGTGTCTCCCTCTCTCTCTTTGACACTCCCTTACTCACTCTCTCTCTCTCTCTCTCTCTCTCTCAAAAATAAATAAAATAAATAAAATATTTAAAATTTTTTTTTTAATTTTAAAAGACATGTTGCTCATTTACGGACTTGCATGGTTCTCTGATGGATTTTCCTATGCTGTTGTTTCAAGCTGCTCAGTCTTCCTTAGGAAGCAAGCACAGAACATGTCGCTGCATCTACAAGGGTAGCTGTAGGCTGAACTGGAGTTTTCCAATTTCTGTAGTCGCCCAAACATCAGAATCCATTTTATAGTTCTCAATCATGAGTTGATTCTTAACTATTGTTTCCTTTTTTTTTTTTTTTAACAAATGAGAGTACGGCTAGGTTTAATAACAAATTGCTGTTATCTTCTAACAAAGCTGTAGTACTGAGATGGATTTGTTACTGGGGAAGGAATTCTTTACAGTGGATAAGAAATCGAGTTTGATTAACAAGTTTTCGATGGCCCAAGTGCTGGTTGTTAGTGTTGCCGAGAGCTTTTCAAGTGCTACTTTGTACGATGTCAAAAAACGATGGCTTGGGAGAAATTGATCCACCTCTGATTTCTCAGCTTCATCTTTTCACCTAAAGACGAACGTGTGAAAGCAATAAAACTTGAGAAGGATTTCTCTGGAGAGCTGTGGTAATGTGCAAACAGTATATGAATCTCATCTTCTGGTAACTTTCTCCTGTTAGTTAACCCCAGCCAGTGTCCTTCACAATCACAAGTAATTGACTTTGACCAATACATATGAAATGGTTTGCCCACCTGTACAGAGGACCCCAGACTCCTCTAAGTTTTTAATTAGGCTTTAAAATAAATACCATGTTTCAAGCAATTTCAATTGCTTGTTGTAATTTCACGTCTAACAGTTTTGATAGTCTTTTTTTTTTTTGAGATGAAAGTGACAGATCATATTGTATTAGTTACAGGTGTACAACATATAGTGATTTAATATTTGTATGTATTACAAATAGGTCAAGTTTCTGTCATCACGCATAGCTATACATTTTTCTCTTGTAATGAGAACTTTTAAGACTTATTCTCTTAGCAACTTTCAAATATGAAAAATAGTATTATTAACCATCTGTACATTACATCCCTATGACTTACTTGTTTTATAACTGGAACTTTATACCTTTTGACCCCCTTCACCCATTTCACACACACCCCCACCTCCCTGCTTCTGGAAACCACCCATCTATTCTCTGTATATATGAGCTTGTTTTTCATTGTTGTTTTTTAGATCCTACATATATGTGAGCTCATATGCTTTTGTCTTTCTCTGTCTGACTTCTTTCACTTAGCATAACATCCTCAAGGTCCATCCATGTTTTCGTACATGGCAAGGTTTCATTCTTTTTTTTTTTATGACTGAATAATACTCCATTGTGTATATATACACCAATCTTTCTTTCTTTCTTTCTTTCTTAAAGATTTATTTATTTTTGAGACAGAAGGCACAAGCAGGAAAGGGGCGGAGTGGGGGGGGACAGAGGATCCAAAGCGGGCTCTACACTGACAATAGTGAGCCCGACATGGGGCTCAAACCCACAAACCGTGAGATCATGACCTGAGCCAAAGTCAGACGTTCAACCGACGGAGCCCCCCAGGTGCCCCATATACCACGTTTTCCTTATCCATTCATCCATCAATAGTCGCTTAGGTTGTCTCCAGACCTTGGCTATTGTAAGTAATGCTGCAGTGAACAAGGGGTGTATGTATCTTTTCAAGTTAGTGGTTTCATTTTCTTTGGATAAATACCCAGAAGTGGGATTGCTGGATCCTATGGTAGTATTTTTAATTTTTTGAGGGACTTCCGTACTCTTTTCCATAGTGGTTGTGCCACTTTCCGTTCCTATCAGCAGTGCCCTGGACTTCCCTTTTCTCCACATCCTCGCCAGCACTTGCAGTCTCTTGTCTTTTTGATAATAGCCATTCTGACCGGTGTGAGGTGATATCTCCTTGTGGTTTTGATTTGCATTTCCTTGATGATGAGTGATGTTGAGCGTCTTTTCATATACCTGTTGGCCATCTGGATGTCTTTGCAAAATTGTTTATTCGGAGCCTCTGCCTATGTTTTAATCAGACTGGTCTTTTTGTTATTGAGTTGTAGGGGTTCTTTATCTATTTTCAGGATTAACCCCTTACCAGATATATGATTTGCAAATATTTTCTCCCCTTCAGTAGGTTGCCTTTTCATTTTGCTGAGGGTTTCCTTTGCTGTGCAGAAGCTTTTTCATTTGATGTCCTCCCACTTGTCGGATTTGGCTTTTGCTGTCAAGTTTCAGTGATGTTGCTCATTGAGTTCACCCTATTCCTACGGAGGCTGCTTTGTCTTGCAAAATCCTTGATATTTCCAACTGCTTGAAATCCTTCCAGAACTCTCCAGAGCCTTCAGGATGGACAAATAGTTTTGCACGGTCCTGGGTCTTTTCTTTCTGGCCCCTGCTTATGTCACTGCTACCTTCTCCACCCCAGTATTCTCCCCGCCTCCCTTCCCACTCCCCTGCTCTAAACACGCACCCCTATCTGTGCTCTAGTTTACAGACCAACACTTCCTCATGTTCTTAGTGGTCCCCCCCCCCCACCGGCACCGTCTCAGTGCCCACTGCAGTGCCTGATGTGGAGTTACTGAATACATTTTGGGTGGACAAATGGATAGATGGATAAATGGATGGTGTAGGCGGGGAGCGCGGATAATTTTCCCTCTACATTTTTAGGTTCTTGACTGAGTTCCCCCGTAATGAAAGCCAGATTACTAGAAAACCAAACAAGTATAATAACGTGTACACCCGCTGTACACACAGGAGAGACCCAGGGAAGCCAGATAACTCCATCTTCGTATTTAAATACTATTTCCAGCTAAAGACAAAAGGTGATGTCGAGGGTGGGGAAGCAAGTTAAGGGACGTTACCAGGCAAAGCACTGTAAACAAGGGTGAGGCTGTACACAGACTTAAGTCCTAACTTTCTCCATTGTTCACAGTTTCTTGGGATTTGAAGTCATCATTGGGGCACCTGGGTGGCTCAGTCAGTTAAGTGTCCGACTTTGGCTCAGGTCATGATCTTGTGGTTTGTGGGTTTGAGCAAGCCCCACATCGGGCTCTGTGCTGACAGTGCGGAGCCTGCCGGGGATTCTCTCTCTCCCTCTCTTTCTGCCCCTCCCCTGCTCTGCGATCTCTCTCTCAAAATAAATAACTTAAAATTAATAATAAATAAAGCCATCACCCCTTCTTGGACAGAGAGGGACACACCCTTACAGATGGAGATTTCTCTCCTACTCAGGTTTTCTGAGCTTCTCCTGTGCCTGCTGTTTCCTAAAAAATAATCAGCCCCAAATAGTCCCTATACCACAGAAGCACATTTTGAGGTGCAAATTCTTTTCCCCTTCCATACTTTGGTGAAGTGCATTCCCCTCTGACTTCTGATACAGTGGAAAGTCCCCCAGTCTTTCTCTTGGCTCTGATTTCTTCAGATATGAAATGATAGGGTAAAACGGGCTGATGTCTAAGGTTACTTTCTTTAAGGTAAACTTCTACAGTAACCTCCCCTTGTGGTGAAATGGATTCCTGTGTAGGTCAGCAAGTCAGCTCGCATGGGAATGGTGGCAGCCACGAGAATGTGCCGTGCAGACTTCCAGCTGCTGGGGGTGTCATTGACCTAGGGCCCCGACGACTCTGCTCTTAGAAATCCATCACATTTGAGCAAGGCCACGCCTGTGGCAGGGATAATAAGGTGAGACCTTTTGTGAGAAGCACCCCTCTCCTCTGAAGGTCAGCTTGGGCTCCCGGAGTCCCCCTCGGTTTTGCCAAACCTCCCTTACACTATGCAGCAGCCTTGGATGCCTCCACCCAACTTTTCTCCCTGTGTCCTTCACTCAGAGTCAGGCGTCCATGGTGGTCCAGAGCTCTCGCAGCCCTCCCCAGCTCCCCTCCATCTTCCCTCACAGGTGTTTCCTGTAATAACATCCTTGCGCACGTTTAGTCCCTCGTGGCCTCTGCTTCTCAGGGGACTCAGACGAAAGCAGAAACCTAGCTCGAACTGAGATTCTTTTCATTGATTACGCGTCAATGGCAGTTTTAAACTTTATACCTTCGTCAACACGTCTAATAATAATCCTACTCCTAGTGCTGCTAAGAGCGATCAGTTAGGGGCCATTTACTGTGCTAGTCACTGTTCTAAGCCCTTTATGTATATATGTTAAATTATTTCATTGTCACAAAAACCCTTAAAGTAAATGCCCTTTTTATCCCCGTTTTACAAATGAGATAGTCGAGACCTAGAAAGGTGAAGTAACGTGCTGAAAGTCACAGGTTCCTACGTAGTAGAGCCAACATGCAAACTCAGGAAGGAGACCACGGTCCTAACCATCATATTTTACAACCATCAGCTGGTCCTGCTTTTTCTAGTAACACTCTCTGCGTTTGGCTTTCCTGACACTGTACTAACCTGACATTCCTTTGACCTTTCTCAGCATTGTTTGGGTCCCTTTCTGGACCTTTCTCCTCCTTAGCCCACCTTCACATGCTAGTTTCCTTAGGGCTGTGCCCCAGGCCTTCTTTTCTTCTTACACGACATCCATTCCCATAGACTCACTAATCCACTACGTACAGATGACTCCCAAATCCAGTTCTGCCTCCTGGACTTCTGACCCAAATCTCCAGCTTTCTACTCAACATCTCCTCTTGGTTGTCTGTCTCATGAGCCCTCAAAATGATCATGTCCCAAAGACAGCTCCTCGCTTATCCTCTTCCTGAATGTGGTCCTCCACCCATAGTCCCCATCCCAGAAACAACAGCACTGCCACGCACCCGATTTTGAATCCCTCTCCCACTCCACATCGAATTGACCAGAATCTGACCTCCATAAGCTTATATTCCTCGTGGTTGCTGCTGAGGCCCTGAGGACTAACCCAGTGCCTGATACACTGTAGTTTTCAGTAAATACTGAATGACTGAATGAAGACCAATCCATTACCGAGTCTTTTGGTGCCACCTTGCATCCATCCACTCTTCCCCACTGCCTCTGCTCCCGCTCCAGTCCCAAACACCGAGCGTCTTCCAAGCCAACTTGTACCCCTGCTTCCATCTTGTCCATTTTCCACACTGCTGCTGTAATAATAGTTTTCTAAAGGAAAGTGTTCTCAACTAACCTCCCTCCTTCAAGCCCTTCCATGCTGCCCTGTTACCATTCACTTCTTAGGCCCCATAGCCCTAGCTTGACTAACGTGGCGCTCTGCGCTGTCACCTGCGCCTCTCCCTCCCCTCGCTCCAATCCTCTGGTCTTCTCTCAGGTCCGCAAGCACTAGCAGGGTGTCTCTTACCTCTTACCATGCACTCATTCTGTGACTTCCACCTGTAATATTCTCCTTGCTCCACGTGGTTGACTTCCGTTCATCTTCTGTTTCCCTGGAAGGTTGCCCCCTCGGAGAGACCAGCTTGGGTCTTGTCAGCCAGAGCGTGTTTCTTTGCTTTCAGCTCCTGTGGCTGACGGCTGACGGAATGTGTTTAGTCACTTGTAGGCAAGAAGTTGGTAGATCGTCCCCAAGGTTTTATTTGATAGATTGAAATCTAATTAAATGCATCCCTGTTTTCCTGTTTGTCATGTTTTCTCTGCTTTTTTTTTATTTTTTAAATGTCATATTTTCTCTTTGTTTTTTATTATTTTTTAAATGTTTATTTTGAGGGAGAGAGCATGGGCAGGGGAGGGGAAGAGAGAGAGAGGGAGGGAGAGAGACTCCCAAGCAGGCTCCACACTGTCAGCCCAGAGCCTGACCTGGCTTGGGCTCATGAACCACAAGATCATGACTTGAGCCGAAATCAAGAATCCGACGCTTAAGCAACTGAGCCACTGAGGCACCTCTGTCATGTTTTCTTTTCAAATCCAACTCCAATGTCAACATCCTCTCTTCTTCTCAGGCAGAGTGAGTTCCTCTCTTCGCTCTGCTCCTCACACATCAACTCCATATTGTTGAAAAAGGAGAGAGCAGATGTGCATGCTTTGTCAGTGTTTATTATAGGCATGTGTCGTTAAGAAACTAACTCTGAGGGGTGCCTGGGTGGCTCCGGTGTTTAAGCGTCCAACTTCAGCCTAGGTCATGACCCCTCCTGAGTTCGAGCCCCACTTCCAGGTCTATGCTGACAGCTTAGGGCCTGGAGCCTGTTTTGGATTCTGTGTTTCCCTCTCTCTCTCTCTCTGCCCCTTCCCACTCACACTCTGTCTCTGTCTGTCTGTCTCTCTCTCCCTCTAAAATAAAAAAACACGAAAGGAAGGAAGGGAGGGAGGGAGGAAGGAAGGAAGGAAGGAAGGAACTCCGAAGGTGTAGGTGGAAGGCTTTTCTGCAGGGTAAGACAGTTACATTACCTTATTCAGCAGGGTTTGGGGATAGCTGTTTTTAAAGACTAGTTTCCATCTTTGTGTTATATCTTAAGGACATCAAGACAAATAATCCAATTTAAAAATGGGGAAAGGCCCCAAATAGATCTTTCTCCGAGGAAGATATATAAATATCCAATAAATGCATAAAAGATGGCCAACACCATTAGCCATCAGGGAGACGCGAACCCAAACTACAAAACGATACCACTTCTTCCCTACTGGAATGACTGTAATAAACAAAACGACAGTAACAAGCGCTGGTGGGAATGGGGAGATCCGAAGGCTCGTACGTTGCTGGGAGGAAGGTCAAATGACGTGGTCATCTTGGAAAACAACTGACAGTTCCTCAGAAAGTCAAACATGGGTACCATATGACCTAGCAATTCCACTCCTAGGCACCTACTCCAGAGAAATGAAGACATGTGTCCAGGCAGAGACTGGTACATCAATGTTCACAGCAGCATTATTCGTAACAGGCAAAATGGAGTAACTACCCAAATGTCCGTCCTCTGCTAAATGGATGAACGCAGGAGGTCTGGTCATACAACGGAAGATTATTCAGCCGTAGAAAGGAACCAAGTCCTATTACATGCCACGACACGGATGCGCCTTTTGCATATGAAGTGAAAGATGCCCAACTCCAAAGATCACATAGCATATGATCACATTTATGCAAAGTGTCCAAAATGGGCAAATCCAGAGACAAAAAGTAGATTGGTGATTATCAGGGGATAGAAGAAGGGGGGATTCGGAACCACTAATGGGTGTGGGGTTTTGTTTTTGCTTTTGGAGGGAGGGAAATGTTCTGGAATCAGTGGTGATGCCTGCATAACAGTGAATACTAAAAACTACAATTTTATTATGTCTATTATATCCATTTTTAAAGTGCTAAACAAAGATTCTGATGTGCATCATCGTGTGTGGACCAACACTTACAACACTTGATGTCCTGGAGTCAGTGCTTTCCTGGTTGGGGATTGTTGGTAACATGCAGACTGGGTCAAGATTGCGGTACCTTGGGCGCCTGGGTGGCTCAGCCATTAAGCGTCTGACTCTTGATTTCAGATCAGGTCATGATCTCACGGTTCATGAGATCGAGCCCCACGTCGGGCTCTGCACTGACAGTGTGGAGCCCGCTTGGGATTCTCTCTCTCACTCTCTCTCTCCCTCCCACCCCTTCAAAATAAGTCAGTGAACTTAAAAATTTTTTTTTCATTAAAAAAAAAGATTGTGGTATCCCTTGCAGAATTGTTAGTACTATCCATATCAGATTATGACAGGTGACTGTATTATTTCTCAGTCAGAGCTCCGAAAGCATTGCAGTGGATACTTACCATGCTGTCCTCCACTGCAGTATATCTGTTGACAATAGATTGGGAATTTAGAGAAAAGAGTGGGTCTTTTTCATCGCTCTCTGCGCCTAAGACAGTGCTTGGAATATCACAAGTTCTGAGTAAATGTTACACTTGCAGGGGGACTTAACAGGGGTCAGTCTTGTCCCTGGGGGACATGTGGCAATGTCTAGAGACACTTTCACCTGCCACACCTGGAGAGCTGGGTATATACACGCTCCTGGCATCTGTAGGTTGAGGCCATGGATGCTCACGAGTGTCCTGGGGTGCAACAGGACAGCCTCCAGCAGTGAAGATGTATGTGACCCAAAGTGTCCGTCATGTAGAGGCCAGAAAACCCAGTTCTAAATGGTTGAGTGAGTGACTTATAAATCTCCCAAATTAACTTCACCAGAAGATAAAAAAAAAAGTCCCCTTGAAGAAAAATTAAACAATAAAAGCATCATTGCATTCAGTGTTCTCGGTTAATGAAATGTCCCAGACCAGATCTTTGTGGCTCTTAACGGAAGAAGCAGGCTGGTGGGAGCCACAGACCATGACGGAAAACCGCAAGGCTGTGTAACTTGCCGACCTTGACTTAGGTTTATTAACTCACACAGAACCCAGTCGTGAGGCAGAGCACAGGTGGTAAAGTGTGCATTCCTCGTCTGTTAAAGAGCCCCGAGAAACAGTTTACCTTGTATTTAATATGCGTGAGGAAACCATTCCAGCCGCCACAGAGTACAGGACTCTGGTCTTGTCTTCCAGAAGCTGGTTGCAACCCTGTCCAGCGCTACATCCGTAGGCAGGTAAATGTGGGTGAGCTTCACTCAAGGCCCAGAATGCCGAAGGGCGCTTGATGGCCAGGCTCGCTCTTTCAGGTCTCCGCATCGGGGGTTGGCAAGTTCCAGCCTGTGGGCCAAGGCCAGTGGCCCTCTAGTTTTGCATGACCAGTGATCCAAGAATGCTTTTCATCTTTTGAAATGGTTAAAGCTTAACCAAAAGAAGAATACTGTTCCACGGCACACAAAAAGTGTATTAAGTTCACGTTTTGGTGTCCATAATTAAGTCTCTTGAACCCAGTTATGTGCACCTGTTTGCCACTGCCTACTGTGGTCCTCGTGGCTGCTTTTGTGCCCGAGCAGAGACCATGTGACCGTGTTCATGACAAAGCCTGGAACATTTACCATCAGACCCATTTCAAGAAATATTTGCCGATCCCTGTTCCACAGTCACGGAGTTTAGCAAATGGCGTTTCTGGGAAGCAGTATGGCCTGAGAACGCCCCCAGGCTGGGATCCCCGACCCCCAGCTCTGCTGGGGACATGGCTGTGCCCTGCTGGGCTGGAGTCTCCCGTCTGTGACATGAAAGGGCTTTGCCGAAGGGCCTCTGGAGCGCTTCCAGCTCTTAACGGTCTGTGGCGTGTGCGGATTCCAGTTTGTCTAGTGGCTCCCATGTGGCCAGGGAGGCCAACGCGACATTCTTGTCTGGGACAGAGCCGCAGGGCTGGGGACTCACATTTCCACCCTTGGCCCTGAACCAGACAAAGACCTGGATCGCCACCGTGTCTGTACGGAGCGGAGAGGAAAATTGGCACTCTGCGGCATTCAGAGACCAACTTCTGGCCCCTTTCACGCGCCCTAGTTTTATGGATGATGTAACCCAATTCTTTTAACCCCGGAGAGGAATGAGATGGACAGTGAAATGGCTGGCAAGGGGTGAGGGCAGAGACTGACAACCTGAAATGGACGTTTTCAGCATCCAATTTAGCCCTTGGGGCAGGTGCACTGACACTCACCAGGTTCTTGTCATCTCTCCGTTCATTTACTAGCAAGAAAGAGTCTCTGGTGCCCTGGTCTCCCAGTACTAACATGGGGCTCTTTATCCACAGTGCAAAGGATCATGGGCTCTCGACGTCCACACTGCAGCCTGGGCTCTGTCGCTACGGAACTAAGCTGGCCTGCTGCTACGGCTGGAGAAGGATCAGTGAGGGAGCCTGTGAAGGTAATTTTATAAAAACTCAGACCACCCTGCGCTCGAGTATGAGGCAAGCGTCTTTGGGTTTTTACCCGTGACACCATAAACTGTCACCAGAATTGCCAGTGGGTTCCCCAGCAGAGGGACATAAATAACTATCTGTACCCAAGGTCCGGGGTCCTAAGAGATGTCTTCCCATTGAAAATGTGCGTTACTTCTGTTTTTCTCAAACAGGCCAATATACTTCCTTCTGATTATGCTTTTTCCAGCTGATTTCTGATGAAATCTACTTTTTAATTATGAATCATCCAACCAGTAGGCTCCAGTTACAAACCAGAAAGGAAGCCATTTACTTTATGGTTTTGTTACACACATTTTTAAAGTCCATTATGCCCCTTTCTATGTAGTTTCAAGAGATATGTGCGTATAGGCAAACAGTTTAGATATTTTTCTGATTCTTTTCCCTGGATTTCAATCTAAGGAACCATAATTTGCCTTGGATATGGTTTCTCAGGCCACGTGTGAGGACCTCCCAACAGAGGCCTCTGATCATGTTCAAGAGGGTTAGGAAGGATAAGGATTTGCACACATTTGTGTCACTTTCTCTTTTTTTATGTTTTTTTTTATGTTTATTTTTGAGAGTGAGAGACAGAGCACAAGCGGGGGGAGGGGCAGAGAGCAGGACACAGAATCTGAAGCGGGCTCCAGGCTCCGAGGTGTCAGCACAGACCCTGACACAGAGCTCAAACCCACAAACCGCGAAATCATGACCTGAGCCGAAGTCGGATGCTTAGCTGACTGAGCTGCCCAGGCGCCCCCCTTTGTTTTGTATGACTGTCTGTGATACCCCACAGTCCCAGTGAAGAGGAATCCAATCCACATTCCTCCCAGCTGACTGTCTGACCTAGAGTACACTCCTTCAGGGCAGGAATCTGGTCTCAAGGTCCCCATGTCCCTAGTAGGTGGCACATACCTGAACCCAACTCCCTGAATCTGCTCAATGGGATAAACACGCAGCTGCATGTCCCACACACTTTAGGTGTTGCTGTGGACCGAGCTGGATTATAAACGGTAAGGCACAAAAATGTTAGGTTTTTTTATAGTGCTACCTTCTTTCTGTCTCTGCCCCAAACTGCCCCTCTCTAGCTGGTTAAGAAATAACTGGGTAGACCACAGGTGAAGACAGAACTTGAGAATAACTGAAATCTATGAAACACCAGAAGGCACTGATCATGACAAGACAAGAGTAAAAGCTGCTAGAAAACTATTGGAAGGTCATCCTTGCCCACCAAGAAAGAGAAAGTTAGATCATTCCCCTGGGGCTTGGTCAATTAAAACAAGAGAGTGGGCCTCCCACTGATGGGATTTCCTGTGTCCTGATGAAGGACATTGTCCTAAGAACGTGAGAATGACATAGGTGACCTTGGGCGAGGTGGGTAAGCGGGCTGAGGCCCCACTTCCTCTGCCATGCGGAGAGATTAATCCCTACTTAGGAGAAGGAGAGTAAGCATTCAGGGGTACACTCGGTCCCTGGCATGCATAGAAAATACCTCATAAATCACCCTCGATTCGGAAAGGACCAGTAACTCTCCTGTCCCTGAGAGCACCATGTGATGCAGTAATTAAATGTTGCTGTATTCTTTTTCGAGACACAACACATTTTTACTTGAAGCCAGCCAGGTGGAAAGGGACAAAAACCACGTGGAACATAACTATTTGGAATCTCTCACAGTCACGCCAACCCCAGCACCTACTGCCATAAAACTTGACCTGTCTCTGGGGAATAAATGAGGGCGAGCTTGGGTTTTCTGTAAGGTCTGTCCTGTAATGAAAGCAGAGCAATTCGGCCGTGGCGCAGACAGCCAGTCATGTTTTGATGCTTTCGGGAACAATATAATACCCCAGGCAAGAGAGACTTTAAAGCAAGATGTTTATGCGCAGAGGGTTCAAGTGCAAGGCTGACAGTGCGTGTTTGGTGAGCCTAAGAGGCCGTCAGCCCCCCTGCTGCCCAGGCCCGATGATGTTCCGGTATTCAATTGCAATGACTTGATGACTTTTGTATCTGAAATCTGCCTTGTGTCACGTCCAATTTGCATGGCCCTTCTTGACGGGGAAAGTCATCTGCTCCTTGAAGCACCAAATAACAGGGGGATTAGCCCGCTGACTCCCAGACCTCTGATTCCTAAAGTAGAGTGTGGGCTGAGTGCTGATGAGGCAGAACGCGCGTCCACCTTCCCAAACAAGGCACGTCACACCCCCACCTGGGAGGTCCCAGTGTGCCCGGACCTCATTTCCATCTGTCTGTTGGCCCTTCCTTCCTTCAGAGGCCCCGACTCCATGCTGGAACTTTCTAGCTCTCGGCCTCTGCCCTGCCTAAATCCACTCCCAGGGCAGGATGGCTCAGCTCACTATCATTAACCTTCAAATGAATGTCACTTAGCACGCACGATGAGGTACAGAGCCAGAGCCGTCCGTGAGCACATTCCCAGCGAGCAGCTGCGGAGGGAGGGGTCTGAGGGAGGGTTGAACAAGAACTTGAGCTGAAGTACACTTAACTCTCAGGCCGGTTCAGACATAAACTAGATTGCCCTGCACTGTACATTTGGCTGTTGGACTCCCAGATCCGAAGTCCCTGTAAATTGAAAACATCTCGCTGGAACTTGACCTTAGAGCAGCGGCAGTATGGTCCTGCTTTCCTATCTGGCCCACGTTGAAAATGACTTTCCGGGGAGCCATCAGAGGTCTTCAAGGCTTAAAAAAGCCAAAGATTTATTTTCCTAACGTCTAAACTTCAAACTGCATCTCCAAGAACATTTCCAGAACGAAAGAGACGCTGGAAAGCAAAATTCTCTTTTGGCTCCAGGAGTGAAAGCGATTTGCCGGGAAGCATGTTTTCCTTACCGTCTCGCTTGTGATTTATTCAGAGCCATAAAATGCTTCCCGGTCAGAGCTCTACCCCTATTACTTTCCTTGCTATTCAGAACCGTTTGAGTGCCAGATGCATTCATGACAGTGTTAAATGCAGTAGGGGAAACAATGATGAATGTTTGAGTCCGTGTTCTGAAGGCCCGGGAATCAGATAGTAGATGGAAGTCAAGGATGGAAGCCAAATATATGTCTGACTATTTAATTAGATGGAGCCTGATCAGCTTCATGGGAGAGGCCCGCCAAAGTTCCAAAGAATTCGCAAAGTGGAGTGGGCGTTCACACATGGCCAGAGAAATCACTGAAGGCTTCTGGAAGGAGGGGTCATGCAAAATAGTCCTTGAAAGATCAGGAGGATATTCACCATCGGAGGGTAGGAAAGTGTGCCCCAGGCTGAGAAGTGGCAGAAAGGGTAGATTAATTATTTTTTAAAATTTTAATGTTTTTATGTATTCTTGATAGAGACAGAGAACATGAGAAGGGCAGAGCGAGAGAGGGACACAGAATTCAAGGCAGGCCAGGCTCTGAGCTCTGACAGCCTGACATGGGGCTCGAACTCACGAGCCATGAGACCATGACCTGAGCCTAAGTCAGATGCTCAACTGACTGAGCCACCCAGGCACCCCAGATTTATTAATTTTTAAATGCTTATTTATTTCAAGAGTAAGAGAGATTGTGAGCACAGGTGCACTAGCAGGAGCGGGGCAGAGAGAGAGAATTACAAGCAGGCTCTGCGTTGTCAGCGCAGAGCCTGACACGGGGCTCGAACTCATGGACTGGGTAGATTTAGAGAAGAACAGGCAATCTAGTTTGACCACAGTGTTGCCTATGTCTAGAGAACAGAGTATGCCAAGGGCACAAACTAAGATGGAGGCCAGGTCATGGTGGTGGTACTTGTACTGTATTCAAGAGGTGGTAAATATTACCTGGTGATTTCTGTGCCAGGCTCGGCATGATCAGAGCTGCGCTTCTGGAATATTGGTTTAATGGCCCATCTGACGTCCGATTTCCTAGGAGCAGAGCCTGGAAGGGGGCTTCCTGGACAAATAATCTGTTGAGAGGTGCTCTCTGGAGAGATCTGTAAGGGAGCTAGGAAGCCGGGGAGGAAGCCGGGCAAAGATGTGGCTTCGAGAGAAATCTACCTTCAGTTTGATCCCACAGGCTGCTCCAGGGCGTTAACACCACCACAGAGTTTGTCCTGCCCCCCAAAGCAGGGGCTGGGCTGTCAGACCCCGTGCTAGTCTTAAGCACTTGGTCACACGGTTGTGGTGGGGAGAAGCGAGAGGGAGAGGGGCGCAGTGTTATCTCCCAGATATCTGTGGGTGGCATGGTTCCCATTAGCTAGAAAAATACCTGTTCGATGAATGACTTGGGTGTAAAAGGAGAGATAGGATGTCCTAACGGATTGGTCTGGGGACAAGAGATCATAGAGAGGACTGGGATTTTGAGTCCAGGTAACTGGGAGAGAAATGTTGACATTAACAAAGAATTGGGTCTGTGGTGAAGGGAGAAGACACTTGGTTCTTTGGGAGTAGGGGTGCTGAGGGCATGGAAATCAACAGGAGGGGAGGTAGGTAGCACTTCTGGGTAATTGCTGAGTCAGCCGGTCGGGGCATTGCTATTTCCTGGGCTCCTACTAGATCCCGAAGCTGCTCTTGACTCCTTACCTACCTCTTTCTCTCTCATTCATTATTCTTTTGGCCTCTCCCCTTCCTCTCGTTGGGTTTTTGTTCATTTTCCTTTTTGTTCCTATCTACTGCTTTGTCTCCCTGTCTCCTCCCTAGGAGCTGGACTCAAACTCCCCATCATCTTTGACTATTTTTTTCTTGCCCCCAACCCAGACAGATGCTCTATCCTCACTGTTTCTCCTACCCCTTCTTTCATCAAACAAATATTTATCGAGTGCTTAATTTGTGTCAGGTGTCTGGATACAGACACCAAAAAAAAAAAAAAAAAGGGAAAAAGAAACACAAAAAGCAAATCTTCCCTTCCTCACGCCTTCAGTCTATGGGCTGATCATTTTGACTGATAACGCACAGCTTTAAAAATAGTTTGTGGGGCGCCTGGGTGGCTCAGTCGGTTGAGCATCCGACTTCAGCTCAGGTCATGATCTCACAGTTCGTGGGTTTGAGCCCCACATCGGGCTCTGTGCTGACAGCTCAGAGCCTGGAGCCTGCTTCGGATTCTCTGTCTCCCCCTCTCTCTGCCCCTCCCATGCTCATGCTTGTCTCTCTCTGTTTCTCAATAATAAATAAATGTTAACAAAAAAAAATTTTTTAATAAAATGAAAAATAAAAATAGAGTTTGTTAGGGGTACCTGGGTGGCTCAGTCGGTTAAGCGTCCGACTTTGACTCAAGTCATGATCTCACAGCTCATGAGTTCAAGCCCTCCATCGGGCTCTGTGCTGACAGCTCGCAGTCTGTAGCTGCTTCAGATGCTGTCTCTGTCTCTCTCTGCCCACTCCTGCTCGCTCGCTCTCTCTCTCTCTCTCTCTCACTCAATAGAAAGCAGCATTAAAAAGAAATAGTTTGCTCATTCCAAAGAAAAACAGGAGAGCACATATGCAAGACAAAAGAGAGGGGAGTGACAGAAAGGAGGACGACCTTGACCTAGAATTACCATGTAGTCTCTTCCAGCTCCCACATTATACTTCTTTTATTAAACGTTCTTGTGTTTCCATGCAAACCTATCTGGCTGGGGGGAGGGGCTCTGTAGTTCTTGGAATGCCACGTGGAGGCTGGCAGTGCTGAGCAAAGTTAGGATAAACTTGGATAAACTTGCATTCGGTGGGGCGCGGGATGGGACCAATGCTCTGGGGCAGAGCACTCAATAGCATCCCCAAGGGGAAACCAGAGTCGAGAGGAAGCACATCATCGGCTCTGCGTCCCCACGGATGTGTCTGTCGTACGGAAGGCTGCTGAGGTAGACATGCACGCATTTCTCTGCTACCAACTCATGTTTCCAACACCTTTCCTCCCCACAGCCTCGTGTGAAGCTGGATGCAAGTTCGGGGAGTGCGTGGGACCAAACAAATGTAGATGCTTTCCAGGATATGCCGGGAAGACATGCAGTCAAGGTCAGTACCACGGGTCCACGGTACAGACCTAGCCCGGGGCCTTTGGAAGCAATGCAAGCCTTGCGGTGGGCTCTGTGATCTAGGACAGCAGCGCCGACGATGTTGTAGACTTTAACTCCTGTCTTCGAATGAAAGTGGTTTCAGAACTAGATTTTTTAATCAGTCTCTTATAGAAGAATGTAAATGTCATTCTGATGTTTTTGTTAAGATGCCAGATAAAAGGCCTTTTTTTTTTCCCCTCTAATATATATTTTTTTCTAAAACAATTTTCACTGTGGGGCGCCTGGGTGGCTCCGTCTGTTGAGCATCCGGCTTTGGTTCAGGTCACAATCTCGTAGTCTGTGAGTTCGAGCCCCGTGTCAGGCTCTGTGCTGACACCTCAGAGCCTGGAGCCTGTTTCGGATTCTGTGTCTCCCTCTCTCTGCCCCTCCCCTGCTCGTGCTCTGTCTCTCTTTCTCTCAAAAATACATAAACATTAAAAAAAATTGTTAAA
>PJEM01000756.1:382532-408829 GCA_004023845.1 Helogale parvula
CCCCCCCCTCTCCCCCTCCAAAAAAAAAAAAAAATTTTAGGCGGGAGCGTCCACCCCCCATCCCTCCTCTAACTAGCATTTGCAGTTTGTCCTAGACCCCACAGTGCTTCTCTCTGTAATGTCCCAGTGACTCTGCACGCCGCCGCCACCGTGAGCTCCTGTGACCTTTGTCTGTGACGCTGCAGACCGGACTGTCGTGGGCAGGTTGGCATGTCCGCACATACAGAGCCGGCTCGTGCTTTTGAAGGCCGGATCCTAGGCTCTGATGCAAATGCTTTTATCATCTGTGTAAAGAAGATTTTCCTTTCCTGCTCTCATTTACCTGGTCTCCCAATTTCCCGCCATTTCAAACAATACTAAATCAGATGTATTCTCCGCGTATCCTTGTACCCTTGAGTATTTTTATAGCATAAATGTCTAAAAATAGAATTGTTGGGTTGAATGACATGCACATTTTTTTAACTTTATTTATTTATTTTGAGAGAGACAGAGAGCGTGCAGGACGGGGAGAAACAGAATCCCAAGCAGGCTCTGCACTGTCAACACAGAACTCAACGTGGGGCTCGAACTCACGAACCCCAAGATCATGACCTGAACCAAAATCAAGAGTCGGGTGCTTAACTAACTGAGCCACCCAGGCACCCCAACATGCATATCATTAATTATAATTAGCATATTTTAAAAGATACTTAATGACTTGTCATAAGCTATTCATCTGAAGATATTAAAGAGCGTTTAAAATATTGAGAACAATGATTCTCAGTTTGGGCGATCTTGTTCCCCAGAAAGAGTTGCCAGATAAAATAGAGATCTCCAGTTAGATTTAAATTTCAGATAAACAACAGATAATTTTATAGTGTATGAATGTTTTAAATACTGCATGAGACATAGGTATACTAAAAAAGTATTAGTTGGGGCACCTGGGTGGCTCAGTTGGTTAAACATTTGACTTCGGCTCCCGTCATGATCTCAGTGTTCATGAGTTTGAGCCCCGTGTCAGGCTCTGTGCTGAAGGCTCAGAGCCTAGATCCTGCTTCATATTCTGTGTCTCCCTCTCTTCCCCTCCCCACTCACGCTCTGTCTCTTTTTCTCTCTCAAAAAAATTTTTTTTAATTAAAAAAGTATTAGTTACCTAATAATCAAATTTAGGGCACCTGGGTGGCTTAGTCATTGAGCATCTGACTTTGGTTCAGGTCATGATCTCATGATTTGGGAGTTCGAGCCCCTCTTCTCTCTTGCTCTCTTTTTCCCTCTCCCTTTGGGCTTCTCTCTCTGCCCCTCACTGATTTGCTCCCTCCCTCCCTCTCACTGTCTATCAATAAAATAAAATTCCCATTTAACTGGGCATCCCATGTTTTTATTTGCTAAATCTGGGAACCTCAGCCTCGAGGACATCTGGCAATGTCCGAAGACATTCGGGAGGTGCTCCTGGCATCTAGTGGGTAGGGACCAGCGATGCTACCAGTCTCCTTCCAGTGCCCAGGGCAGACCGCACACGAAGAATGGCCTGCCCCGAATGGCAACAGCACCGAGGCTGAGAGGCCCTGGCTCGAAGGCGGCGTCCCCAGGCCCATAAAGCAGTGGAGCACAGAGCCGCGAACCACGGTCAACTGTCCTCCAGGCCGCCCGCGTGCTGGGTGGGCACGTGGGGTCCCAGAGAAGGGCAGGCACGCCGTCCCCAACACCCTCCCCCAGGCCTTGTCGCTGAGTTTGGAGGTGAGCTACGTTTGCTGCGGGGGTCACCAGCCCAGGCCGGGGTCCCACCGGGCCTCTTACCCCACATCTACTTGCTTGAGGGAGGTGCGTCAAGAATCGCGCTCTCCTGCATCATGGTCTGGAGAGATCCATCACCAGACGGCTTCACGCCAGAAAACCCGTCTCCCCCTCGTGTCTTAGATTACATATCAAAATGGTTTCGCCAGAGATTTGGAACAGAGAAGAGATTTTTCATGCTGCTTCTCCATTCCCAGTAAAACATTACTGTCGAGGGAGCGGTCTGGCTGGCTCAGGTTGGAACCGTCTCCCCCCCACAGCCTCCCTGCCCCTGCAGGCGGCCCGACCAAAGCCCATACGTATCTGCTAATGGTGACAGGCCTCAGCCCCCCCTCTGCTGTCTTTCCTCCAAATGTTTCTTCCAAGCAAAGAGGGAGTTACCTCTGAGTTGGGGCCAGGCGGTGGGGTATTTCTGGGTTTCCCATTATGTCTAATCAGCTTTTGCTAATTCCCCCTTTCGAAGGGGTTAGAATCCATGCAGGAGAAGGTCGAGTAGAGGGGACAAGCAATGGAAAAGGGCCTTGCAAATGCCCCTCTAAGTCATCAGAAAAGTCTCGTATAAGGTGTTTGTCAGAGGCCAAAGCCGCCACTTTTTTGTTTTCGAGGATACACTTTGCCTGTCTCCCTGCTGAAGTTTGGTCTTTTATAGAATTTGGTTCCTTTCTTCTTTCTATACCTTGTTTCAAAGAGTTAAGCCATGAGGAACCCTCGTGACCATATTTCCAAAGATAAGCTCCTGTCTTCATGACCGTTTTATTTTCCTCTTGTATTTATTTTATTTTATTTAGCTTTTATTAAAATTTTTTTAATGTTTTATTTGTTTTTGAGAGAGAGAAAGAGACAGAGAGACAGAGTGTGAGTGAGGAAGGAGCAGAGAGGGAGACACAGAATCTGAAGCAGGCTCCAGGCTCCGAGCTGTCAGCACAGAGCCTGATGCGGGGCTCGAACTCACAAACTGTGAGATCACGACCTGAGCCGAAGTCTAATGCTTAACTAACTGAGCCACCCAGGTGCCCCTCATTTTTTTATTTTTTATTTTTTTATTGAAAGAAAAATTTTTTAATGTTTATTTATTCTTGAGAGAATAAGTTTATTTATTCTTGAGAGAAGAGGCGAGTCACTGCCCCACGTAGCCACCCCCACCCGTGGGGGCCGGGGAAGCCAACCTAATCCTACGTCTTGATGTTTCCCCATCCGGTTAACCTTTCTCCCTTTTCCACCTGCCCCGTGCAGATGTGAATGAGTGTGGACTAAAACCCCGGCCGTGCCAGCACAGATGTGTGAATACACACGGGAGCTACAGGTGCTTTTGCCTGAGCGGCCACACGCTCATGCCGGATGCCACATGTGTGAGTAAGTTTCAGTGGCCACGCTGCTCTCCGTCATCCTTTGGGACTGGACTCTTGCCAGCTGAGCGATTAAAACAAAAATTGTGGTCATAGAAATAAATGTGAAATTCACCATGTTAACCATTTGAAACTGTACAGTTCAGTGGCATTTATTTAGTACATTTACTTACAGTGTTGTATCACCACTCTCTAATTCTAGCACATCCTCATCACCCCAGAAGGAAACCCTGTGCCCGTCAGCAGTCACTCCCCACTTCTCCCACCCACCCCCCCGTGACACCCCTGCAATCACTAATCTGCTTTCTGTCTCTCTGGATTTGCCTCTTCTTGACACCGGCTTTTTAAAGAAAAAGGCTAACTGGGGAGAAAAAGTGCGTCTATATCTCCATATGCAGGGTTGTATGGGGTTTCTTCCTGAAAATAAGCATATTGCTTTAGGAAGGTGATCCAGTGAAATTCCATCTTGGGACATCGCTTCTTCCCACCAACTGCCTTTCTCACGCCCCTTTGAACACAAAGATTCATGACTGTTGTTGGGAATACATTCGGATTCACATTCCTGAAAAGAAAAGCCTTTCTGTGATAAAGAGAAACCCACATCCTGTGGGAGGGTAAGACTATATCCATTCATTTATTGAGAGGGAAGGTTTTTTGGTTTAATGTTGCAACCGAAAGGCAAACCCATCCTCCCTGCCTGCCTGCCCTCCTCTCCTCTGGCCTCCTCCCTTCTGCCCCTCCTCCCCTCTCCCATCTCTCTTTCCCCTGTCCTGCCCCCAGTAGACCTGGACCTTATACGTCCTGCTAACTCCCTGTGGTTAGAGTCTCCCGGACTCCCATGCCCAGCCGGGGCTTTTCCACAGTCACGCAGCTTGCGCTCTCCCGATGGGTCCTTGTGTTTTCTGTCCTTGGCCACGTGCCCCAGCGCCACCAGTCACCCATATCCTCTGTTGCCAAGCAAGCCTAAGAGATAAAGCAGACATTCAGCCTTTTTTAAAAAAATATCCTTTGTATTATAAACAGAAACCTACGGAAGACAAATATGTATATGTATATATATGCAATATGTAATATGTAGCTTCATGAATTCTTATAAGAATTGCTTTATAAAGCAAGCACCCCTGTAACCACTACCAACTAGAACTTGGCCAGAGCCTCCCTACCCCATCATGGGACTTACTCTCTAGGCTTTCACACTGATCATGTAACATGTTTAACTAGATATATACTAATGGATGTTTCTGACACATTCCATGAAAACCTAATTGGTATCCAAAAAAGGTATCTTTTCCTAAATGGAAAGAAAGAATTAGGTGAATGTTGAAGACTAATTTTAAAATATGACTAAATAGAGGATAAACTAGAAATGTTACCGTGGGTAGGTGTTTGTTCCATTGCCTCCACCTGTGGATCTATCCTTTACCCTCTTTTGTCTATTTCTGAATATGGAAGCTGTTGCCTGTTTATAGCTCAGTGTCCAGGGAGCCCTGGGCCTCTCTCCTGATTTTATTTCACCTGGTTCCTGGCAGTCTCTCTTGTCCTGCTGAGCGGTTGGCAAGTTACGTTTAGCAACAAGTGACAGGAAAATCCGCCTAAATGATCTCATTTACTGAAAAAAACTGGAGGCACGCAGTTCTAGAACAGCACAGCAAGGACTCTGTCTCTGCCATCCTCAGGGTATTGATTTTATTCTCATGCTTGTGTCCTCATAGTCACCGGATGGCTGCCCCAGCTCCGGCTATCACACATATCTTTAAGGTGTGCTGGACAAAGGGGAGTGATGCCCTTTCATCCTTGTCCCTTCTATCATGCAGCAGCATCTTTTCTAGAAGCCCCAGTCCCTCCAGCAGCCTTTTTTGTATATCTCTTTGGCCACAGCCGGGTTTTCTGGCCACCCTTTGGTGCCACAAGAGAAGCTGGGATGAAGACCCGTAACTGGCTTTCCAGCCTCTATGATGGGAGTGGCGAGAGGAAAAGGGGTCCAGAATGGCTTTGGGGCAGCCATCGGTCCTATTTGTCACATGTTTTAATACAGCCACGTGAATGACCAGGACTCGTGCCTTGACTGACTCTCACTGAGGCTAGATATGTATGGAGAGATCTCTAGAACGGGTTTTTTTTTTTTTTACCCTAATTACTCAGACTGATCCTCTCCATCTGAAGTTGCATTTCAGCATAGAGAGGCCAGCCGGGTAGCATAAAGAGTGATGAGCACGTGCACGAGGAGAGGAAGCTGAAGGTCTGGTAACTGAGGGGTGCGTGCGCTGCCTAAAGACAATCAAATTCAATACACTGGCCCCAAAAGAGACCCCGAGGCCACGGAGACCCCACCCTCACCCAGATTCCATTCGGGTCTCAGACAATGATGCTTATCCCATAACACGTTCCAGGCATTACGTTGAATGTCCTAGAGTGCAGAAATTGTTCCTCAGTAAGCGCTTTTTATCAGCTCGGGAGGAGAAGGCTAATCCTCGCCTACGTTTTCAGGCTCCAGGACGTGTGCCATGACGAATTGTCAGTACAGCTGCGAAGACACGGAGGCGGGGCCTCGCTGTCTGTGTCCGTCCTCGGGACTCCGCCTGGCGCCAAATGGAAGAGTTTGTATAGGTAGACCAGCCTCTCTTCCTCCTGCTTTTTTTACCCCTTTACTGAATTCCTTCTTTTTCACTCATCCCAATCTGCTTGGTGACTAGACCGAAAGTTCCTGAAAGTACAGCTGTATGCCCATTTCTGACACACTTCAGGATGCTAGAAAGAACACTCCTCTATTATTTTGGGGGGTAATTTTATTTTAGTATATTTACCTTGTATGTTTCACTTCAATTACCATCCCACAGAAACCTGCTACTTAGGGCCATTCAGTGAATAAAATCCCAAGCGCTGTTGGGCTCTCTCTGGGGTTCTAGCTAATATTTTCCTACAAAAATGTACTTATTTTTCTTTAGATCTAAGACTGTTGAGAATAGTATGTCCCTTGTACGCTGCTTAAATTAGCAAGTAACCAGTGTCTCATGGTCGTTAAAAGCTGCTCTAAATTATACGAACTCCATATTCCAAAATCATTTTGCCTGGAGGGATGAACAAATTAAAACCATAATATTAGAAGATATAGCCATCGTTTATAACCTTGAATTTAGTCAAGTCACTGGATTAGAACGTTGGGCCCTTGCTTTCAGTTGCCTTATTTTGTGTCTTCGTCTCGGGTCCCCAGAAGCGGACTCTGAGCAGGAGGTGAACTCAGGGAATGCTGGTTGAGGAGGAGGGAAGGGAAAGGACCAGCGCAGGGGGAGTTCCATGAGCAGGTTAAACATCTGTGTCCTTCCCGGAGGCTGAGGAAGCTGCCTGCACATTTTCCTTCTGGAGCGAGGGTGCAGGGGATATATGGGTCAAGTTTATTGACAGGGGATCTGCTCCAGGGCATTGACTCCCCGCCACATCCAGCCGAGCCCAGCCCGGGTAATGGTCATTGCAGAACATGGCAGGTGCAACCTTAGGCAGGTAGCAAATGCCAGGTGCTGAGGGGTGATGGGTGGGGCACCCACAGGGCACCCTGTGACTGATGCCACGCTTTCTGCCTTAGCTCCCTTGTGGATGTGTATTATATTCATTAACCAAACTGTATATACTCCTGGTTTGGTACTTACATTGCATTAAAGATACACAGAATTTAGAGCAAGTGACAACATAGCATTAATAAAGGATCTCAAACGAAATCAGAATATTGCAAGAGTTCTTAATGTTGTTTTATTTGAATAAGCATATTCTTACTTGTTTACTGCAATAGAAATACTTTTCAGTCAAGGTGCTGAACGTTTATTCTAAATGTACATAACTTGTGGTGCCTGGGTGGGTGGTTCAGGTCAGTTGGGCATCTGATTTTGGCTCAGGTCATGATCTCACAGTTTGGGAGTTCGAGCCCATGTTGGGCTCTGCACTGACAGCTCGGAGCTTGGAGCCTGCTTTAGTTTCTGTGTCTTCCTCTCTCTCTGTGCCCCTCCCCTGCTTGCACTCTGACTCTCTCTCTCTCTCAAAAATGAATAAACATTAAAACATTTTAAAAAATAAATGTACATAACTTGATAGGCTGCATTTAGAAAGTTCCACCAAATAGATTAGCTGAAGCAGTTACATACTTTCAAAGAAAATCCCTGTAAAATTACAATTTTGGCTCTGCTCTTTGAGAGTAATCAGATCAGTTAGATTCACAGGGTTTAGTGTTCTTCCGTGAAATAAGATGCATAAGAAAAGGCTCATTTGTGCAAACTGAATGCAATTTTCACCACCTCTGATTTGACCTTCTTAGGGAAAGGAAAGATGATCTGCACGGCAGTGGTCACCGAGAAATGGTTTTGGTCGGTCCGACACTTAGTATTTTAAGAATACAGAGGGCACACCAAGTCAGCACGCACTTGCATGTGTAACCACAGGCCCAAACGAACAACACGCAACATGTGCTCGATTTGATAGTGAGCGCAAAGCCCACGTCTGGCTGTTTTGCGCAGCTTTGCCGCCAGCCACTGCCTCTCGAGGAAGGAGGGAACCCTGTTGTCTGCGAAAGTTCTATCACGTGACCCACAATTTCTATTTAGGTGCAGTTTCAGGAAACCACATCTTGGACACCTGGGTGGCTCAGTCGGTGAAGCTTCCGACTTCCGCTCAGGTCATGATGTCACAGTTCATGAGTTTATGTCCCACATCGGGCCCTGTGCAGACAGAGCCTGGAGCCTGCTTCAGATTCTGTGTCTCCCTCTGTCTCTGCCCCCCCCCCCCCCCCCCCCCCCGCCCCCTGATCACACTCTCTCTCTCTCTCTCTCTCAAAAAAACATTTTAAAAAAAGTATTTTTTAAAAAGGAAACCACATGTCTGTGACTTGGGTCAGGGTCACAGGAGCCTTGGAGGAACATGCTAATAAGATCATTCTCAGGAGAAGGCAGAATTTAACGCGTCTATCTAGTTTGCCGGAAGTGCTGTTACCGGACCGCATTGTAGGCGCTGTACAGTATACATAGCTGGAAACGTAGTAATTCAGCCACCAAGCGTGTGGCGTATGTGTAGCCAGGGCCCGACATCCCCCTGCCCCAGAAGAGCCAGGGCCTACCAGGACAGGTGCGATTGGAAGCAGTGACGTGGCAGTGAGCTAACATCTAACACGAGACGTACGACATGATAGAAACACATAAAAGGCAGGGCTGTGAATGCGCTGAGGGCCCCTAGAACACCTCCCGAGGGTATGATGCCGGCGGTAGAATCATCAGAGAAACTGCTGTGTGTGTGGGCTCCTGTGTGTGCGCGTGCAATTTGGAGGGAGAGTGCCGTTCTGGCTACTGCTGACGCCTTCTGGTTCTACATCCTAGATATCGATGAATGTGCCTCTGGTAGAGCCATCTGTCCTTACAATCGAAGATGCGTGAACACATTTGGAAGCTACTACTGCAGATGTCACGTTGGTCTCGAACTGAAATATGTCCATGGCCGCTATGACTGTGTAGGTAAGAGTGAGTGGCCCTTTCTCCCTTTTTCCTCTCCCCGCCAAACTTCTAGTCTTCGTCGACGGGCGTCCTGAGGTCGACTCAGTCTATTAGTTGAACAGTCTATTGAGCTGACTGGTTTCACAATACAGAAAAAGTCCCATTTTTTTGTTTCTGGCTTTTAGGGAAATCTGATGAGATGAATTCGATGAAGCCAGGTCAGTCAAGGTCGAAAGTAAGGGATCTCAGTGGGTATCATTTATTCTGGGGGCAAATATCTTAAGATGGTTTTTGTGGAAGCCTCTAAAGGCCTATTTCATCTTGATCTCTGTGCTCCGTTCCTAACTGTTTCCTCTGGGGTGCCATTAGACAAAGGCTGAAGGAGATGAAGGCCCCTTTCATGGTTCACCCTCCAAATAGCCTAAGATGTTTGCTTTCCAGATCACTGAAGCCACTCGCTGGTAAGATTCTGGTCTCAGTCGGCTATTAGCCTGATCTGTGTGAAAGAAAATCTTTGAGCCCTTAATGAAGGGATTCCAAGTCCTAATGAGCAAGTGACATGGCGTGTTTGGGAGCCCTTGGGCGCATCCGCAGTGCCCTTGATGTACGAGGGACGGGGCCTGCCCTTCAGTGGAGAGAGATCCGGGCTCCCTGTAGACGCCCACTCGTGTAACATGTGAAGCAGACATGTGCGCCACAGGAAAGCTCGCAGTTGGGGGAAAGTGGGATTTCTCTCAACCCCAAGTCCAGAGCGTCCAGGACATGTCCTGGGTGAGTGCCCCACGGCCATAGTTGGTTCCAGAAGTTTGAACCGTTTTGTGAAGACTCCGCAGCTCTTTACTCAGATCTTTTCAAATGCAGAGGCCGTACTCCACTGGCTCATCACCTCCGTGTTTCTCTGGGCTTGGAGCCCATGCCCTGCTATGTAGCCCAGTGGTGTGCTATCCCCGAGAAGTGGCCCATTCCCGAGTGCCTCTTGGGTCCCACCAGACAGGGCGAGACCTCCTGTGGAGAGCTTCCAGGAGAAACCCCATCTTGTGATTTTAAGGCATTAAGATTAGCATCTGAGCTCCTTTGGTGGCTGAATTTCAAACAATGGGCTGTTTTGTGCATGTAGGTCTCCTGAAGTGTGGAGAGCAAGTCAGACGCTGGAGAGGGCTAATGAACTTCTCACCTGGGTGGGATTCAGCCAACGTTCCTGGTCTCGGTCCAGCAGATGAGCTCAGACCAGCCTGGTCCTGCTCCTGGCAGCCTTGCAACAAAATGCCTAGGAGTTCAGATGACGTCAGTGGTTCATAACCCACCTTCTCCTTTGTTGGTCAGGAGTTCCGAACCCTTCCATGTGTGGAATTTATTGTCTGATGCTGTTATTTCGTTCTGAATTAGACCGATGAAAATGTGAAGAAAAAAACCTAAACATCTTCCAGCTTTCAGTAGTAGCGATAAGCAGTCGAGATTGCTGGGATGCGGGGGGAGGGGGGGGTGCTGCAGGGGGCTCCCCAGCTCCTGCATACCTGCATTGGGCAAAGACCAAGCATTGGGAGATTTGACGGTGTCCCGGTTCTCAGGCCCCACGTGGTTTGGTGGCAGGTGTTGAGGGGCCGGCCCTTAAGTCGCTCAAGTTCAAGGGATAGCTGGGCTTCTAGGAAGCTTGGCCACCACCCAATTGTTCATGGGAACATTCACATTTTTAGATGTAAATGAATGTGCTGGGACTACCCATCCGTGCAGCCTCTATGCCAACTGCCTCAACACCCAAGGATCCTTCGAGTGTAAATGCAAGCAGGGATACAGAGGCAACGGACTTCAGTGTTCCGGTAAGTGGGATTTGCTCCCGGCGTCATAGCCACTCTCAGTAGAACCTTCTCTCCTTATCGCCTTCCTCCCTTCGTTTCTCTCTCTCTCTGTGCATGTGCGATAGCGTGTGCATGCGATGTTTGAAAACTCCAACTCAGCCTTGTCTCCTCTGCTAAGTGGACCACATCTTCACCACATACTGAAGTTGTGGGTGCTAAAGCTTACAGAGTAGCCAAGGTTCTGGACTTCTGCCTGCTGACAACGTACTCTCAAAGACCGAAAAGAAGATTTAAGGACGTATGGTGCTGCGCACATGTCATCTGCCGAGAGAGGGTCGGTGACGGGACAGTGACAGGCCACCCTAAAATGTCGGTGGCTTCCAACCGCAAGCTCGTTAACCACATGAATCACCACTTCTAGAATACACTGCCAGAAGACAGTGGGACGAAGCCGATGGCGCTTTCTCGGTCATCCTCAAACCTCACGTCATGTTTTTATCACATTTTCCTCTTCTTGGCGAATTCCTTACTGCCTGGGTGGTAATGTCTTAAATTGATAAATCAGATGTAGAACCATAAAACGTCACTGCTCTGATCAGCTAGGACAAGACAATGGTTTGTTTCTCGCTCGTGCTGTGTGTGAAGAGAGTTGTCGGGATGTTTCTTCTCCATGGGGTCCCTCAGGGAGCCACGCTGACAGAGGTCCCATTGTCCTCAGATACCACAGTACCCATCGGAGCCCTTGGGGGTTGTTAAGGCAGGGAAAGAAGCACGGACAATCACATGCCAGCTCTTCATTCATTCACCCTGGGAGTAGGGGCAAAAAGTACGTAGCCCTGCTGTGTGTCCGGAAGGAAAACTAGAAATGATGATGAGTGGCTGCAATGTACTGTCCTGGCGAAAGGGTCTCATGATGTTTGAAGTCACTTAGGTGTATCCGTCAGGTCTTGTTTCTTTTATGTTTTAATTTAAAGAAATTTCTTTAATGTTTATTTTTGAGAGAGAGACAGAGCACGAGTGAGAAGGTCAAAGAGAGAGGGAGACACAGACTCTGAAGGCAGGCTCCAGGTTCCGAGCTGTCAGCACAGAGCCCGAAGCAGGGCTTGAACCCACAAACTGTGAGATCAGGACCCAAGCTGAAGTCTGACACTCAACCGAACGAGCCACCCAGGCACCCCTGGTCTGGTCCCTTTTTGCACTGGCTTATCACGTGCCCTGATCTGTTCACGGCCCTGACTCCACTGTCCTGTGTACTCCTTAGCAGGGTTCCCACATCTTCCAACACATCCAGCTTCAAATTGTGCCTTGACCTGTCCCATGTCCTTATGTGGCCAGTGCTCTTGATGACACAGTGGAGCAGCCACTGTGTGATGGCAAAAAAGAAAGTGTCTGCACCACGGTAGACATAGAGCCCCACAGCCATAAAAGTTCAGGGGACCCCAGTGGGCCGTGGGTAAGTGCCACCAGACAATAGTGTGTACAAAATAATATAGCCAAGGAAGATGAGTCTGGATCTCAAACTCTGCAGAACCGCCAGAAGAACTGGGCAGCATTTCATCTGGAAGAAACAGTATGGAAAAGTGTACGTGGCGCCTGTAGATATTTAAGGAATGTGACCTGAAAGTGACTTCCTGAAGTGGACTAGGAACAACGGGCGGAGGCTACGTTCTGTCTTAGAGCGGCTGGCCAGGTATCTGGGAGTGGGGCCCGGAGCCCTGCCCAGCGGCCCGTCCACCACGCAGGCCTCCAGGCCCGGCTCTCCGAGGCCTTCCTGCGCCGGGCTGGGTGGGATTATACAGCCACTCGGTCTCCAGCCACTTGGTGCTGTGGTTTCTATCCTTCTGTGCACGTTTGCTCATGATCTCCTTCTGGAACTTTCTCAAAGTCACAGGGAGAGAGAGAGATCAGCCGCCCGATCAGAAGGAGGGATGCCATAACCTGGAGAGACCTCCCGCCCCAGAGAAGAAATGGGGTAGATCAGCTTTTCGTATTGCATGATGGTCAAGGGCTCCTTCATGCCACCAAATCTGGACACTTACCTTCCAGCCTCACTTGTTGTGGGCCGTTTGGTGTAATGATGAGCAGCTGAGGCTTAGGACCCAGGGGAGCCTGACTAACTCTGAGCTCTGTCCCATACTGGCCATGACCTTTAATAGGTTTTTTTTTAATCTCTAAACTCCATTTTCTCCTGTCCAGCTTGTGGCAAGCCGAGCCCCAATCCCCTGTTGCTCCCCGCTTTCAGCGAGGCAGGGTGGACAGTTCCCTGCAGCTCCTCAGCCCCAGGGCAGCGGGCTGTCCACCTGTGGCCAAGCGCCTTCTCAAGAGCGCTGCTCAGCTTGTCTGTAAGGACAATCCTCAACCTGTGGGGGCCTGGCGTCTGGATAAATACCCCAGATTGTCGTAGGATGGGACGGTTCTGAGGTGTGTTCTACCTTGGCTCGCAGATGTCCCCAGCGGGAATGAGTCCCTCACCCACAATGATTTACCTGGCACCCTGGGGCACCATCTTCAGTTTTCTCCCTTCCTGTCTTGTTTTCCTCCTCCCCCCCTTCTGTCCCCAGGGATCACCTCCCAACTAAACCCCCTGCACCCAGATCCTTGTTTCAGGCTCTGCTCAGGGGGTAGGGGGAGCCCTCATGAAGATAAGTACCTCTCAAGTTCATCGTGAGGTCTGGATGAGGTAATGGAGGTAGAGAGTTCGGTGCAACTGAGCGCATAGTAGATGCTCGATTAAATTCGCTGTGGTGGTTGTTATTCACGCCACTTCAAGCGGCTCTTTGTAAAGGGCCAGCTACTGCCTCCTTCTGAAATTCTGTAGATTTAGGATGCACAAACAGGGTGCACACAGCACTGATATGCCTCAGGAAAACACTTGTTTCGGGAAGTGAGTAACCCACCTCCCCCACCCCGGCCCCAGGCCCAAGAATCAAAGCAAGAGCTGCCCAGAGCAAACCCGGAGCCCCACCCCTTCCCGACCCTTGAAGTGCCTTGAAACCACGATGTGTTTCGCACGCCCCAGCGGAGGCACCGTCTCTAAGCGCGCAGTCGGAAAGCTGGTTGCAGCCCATGGTTTTTATATTATCCCACAGTGCTTTGAAATTCTAAATCCCACATCAACACAAACAGTTCCGATGTCAAGAAAACTTCTGTTTTTCGCTGCCCGTTCAAATGAAGCATATTTCCGGGCAGAACACGTTTTTCTTTAATCTTTGAAACCTCAAACACAGCACCGTGTTCTGTTTGCTCTCTTGAAACCATGCATTTTGTTCCTATCCGTTCTGCAGTTGAATTACTTCTTTCATCTTTCACTGGAGTGTTTATTTGAAAGAGAAAATGATCTTTGGGTCATTCACCATATTACTGGCCCAGCCTTTCCATTTTGCTTTGATTCTCTATAAAATAAATAGCCTTGTTTCAGTTGAAAACCGATCTTAACAGACTCTTAACACATACTGCATAAAGGATAGTCCAAAATTCACTCTTAAAAAAAATGTTTACGTATTTATTTAGAGAATGCAAGCAGGGGGAGGAGCAAAGAGAGAGGGGAGAGAGAGAACCCCAGGCAGGCTCCACGCTGTCAGTCAACATGGGGCTTGGTCCCATGAACCATGGGATCACGACCTGAGCCAAAATCAAGAGCTGGATGCTTAACCGACTGAGCCACCCAAGTGCCCCCAGCAGTCACTCTTAGGTGCCTAGGATAGTCCTACAAACAAAATTGAGAGAATTGCATCCAATTAGCATCTAGCATTAGAAAATACTATATTGTAAAATACATTGATGGACACATGAGCTGCTGATTATAATGCACAGCATCGATAGAACAGCTTTTATTACAAGTTCACTATGTTTGCGAAAGTCCAGACCCTGTGTTGCAATAAGGAAGAAGAGGTCGTAGGTGGTCCTTGTGTACGTATATACCTAGAGGCAGGAGTACCCTAAATGTAGATATGTGTGTTTTCTCCCTGTTCTAAAATATGTGAGTATTAATAATACACTGTTCGATAGTGTGGTCTTAATTTGAGAGTTGCGCCAGTCATTCTAAGCAAACCAAAACTTTGATTTTACCCGACTTGGTTATTAAGCCAATTTAGGAAAGGGCATGAAGTCATTTTGTTACCAGGAGCATGGCTTCTGGAATCAAATTATCTTGGCTTGATTATTCGCTCCCTAGCCTACTACCTGCTGTGAACAAAAGACGTAACCTTGTAGTGCTTCAGTTCGACACCTGCAAAATAAAGATAATACTATCTCGGGGCACCTGGGTGGCTCGGTCAGTGGAGCGTCCAACTTCGGTTTAAGTCATGATCTCACAGTTCGTGAGCTCAAGCCCTGCATCGGGCTCTGTGCTGTCAGTGCAGAGCCCGCTTTGGATCCTCTGTGCCCCTTTCTGCCTCTTCCCCACTTGTGCTCCCCCTCAGAAAGAAGTAAACGTTTTTTAAAAAGCTATTTAAAAGGTAATAGTATCTGGCCCTTAATTTTGTTTTGATGATTACATGAAATAATGCATACAAAATAAGTAAATGTCCATACAGAGGGCTTAGTTTCAGCCCAGAATTCAACTATTGTTCCCATGAAAAGCAGTTTTCTTGGTCATTAGAACTGTGATTCTGGTTTAATTCAATTTATAGATAGCATATTCAAGAACATAGGCGTTGCTACAACAGGCCATTCCAACTTTCTTCCTTCAATTATAACATAAACATTCAATGTTTGGAGGTATGGCCTGGACAAACATTTTTTTTAACCCAGTAAAAGATTTTAAACATCCTGATGATGAAGTTTAAAAATAATAGCAAACAGGCCAAATGAATGTTGAGCACTAATCTTAGTAATTGACATGTATTGGCTAACCTAAACCTCACAAGAACCCTATTCTTATCCCAACTTCATAAATGAGGAAACTGAAGCCAAAGAAGTTAAGAATTGGTCTGAGTCCAGATGACCAGAGGATGCAGGAGCTGGGAGTCAAACAAGGGAACCGGGCTCCAAGGCTGTGCACTTACACACGGAACGGGTGTGTCCGTGACCCGGGGCTCCCCCTTGGGGATGGAGACCTGTTGCGGGCCCTCCCCATCAAACCCGGAGGCTCAGCCTTCCTACCATCCTGGCCCTTCCTGTGTCCTTGTGCATGATTAAGCACCTCCTTCCAGCGCTGTGTGCAAAGCTTGGATGAGTGGAATCGTTTCTCCGGCATGATGATAGGTGATGATCTGGTGAACGAAACCCAGCGGAATGAATGTCAGAATCCTAACACTCTTCAGAGAGATATTCTCACACCACAGGGATCCTCTCTAAAGTTGAGAATTTCAGGTAGGTAGCAGTCTTTGACAAAGTGGGTATTTTAGAGAACTTGCCAGTCTCCCTCAAGAGAAATTGCCAACCTCATTTGCAGAAGACTGGCCTTGATTCTGAAAACTCCAGAATTCCCTGTTTTTAGGTCTGCGATCCCCAAGCCTGCTGAAGCCCCTCCTACTATAACTGCTCCTATATTTGTGTATTCTCAAAAAGATGATGCGTTAATCGAGAAAGTTTTAAGAGAATCAATCACCAGTTGCATCACCTTTGAAACTGTAATAATCTAGATAAAGCCACCTCTATCCATTCATGGTCATGCCCACCCATAGCTTTTATCTCTTGTCCCACCGCTCTTTTTACATACTAAAGGAGTGAAATTGTGGACACCAGAAAGGTTGTGATGCTTTGATTTTTTTTTTCCAAAAGGAAAAATTGAAACTTCAACGTGGAAACTGAAAGCAGATGCTTAGGTTTGCCTGGTGTGGGTTGAAACCCCCTTCCCATTATTTGGGAAGGGTCCTTAGTTTTATGTTACTGACTACATGAAAGAAACTTCCAGGGAATGGGTGTTTCCTGTTCATTTTTCATGTGAGGTTTTGGAGAAAGATTCAGGAAACTGTTGATAGGACTACACACTGGGGCCTCCAGAGGAAGGTCCATATAATGAGCACCTTAGAATCAAAACTTCACATGCAAGCTCTTGCAAGGCAGCTGAAATGGGCCATCCGAAGGTCAGGAAAATGAGTAATGATGCATTACTTGTATTAGCAGGAGTCGCTTTCCAACCCATAACTACGGACTGTCCCATTGATAAATTGCTAGAACGTTTCATCGAAAAGGGAAATGTAGCTCTTGCCATAACAGCCTTAGATGATTTCAGAGTAAAAGCAATGTATTCATTAAGAGAATATATATTGTCAAAGTATTGTTCTTTCTTCTTTTGATTATCCAAAATATAGGCTTCTCCTTGCTTACTTTTCTACCACTTGAAGCAGCCAAATGATGAAGGAACCATACAGAAGAAGAGAATAGACCTTTGTCAAGAAAAATATTCTAATAAAAGCCCAATCTAGTTCATTTTTATAGTGTTCTTTTTAGTCACTGAACTTGATGTCCACTCCCTTATTTTCCTCTAGACTATGTCCAAGTAGTAGAATTGAATAAATTGGTTCAGGTGTTATTAGACCCTTTCTTATCTAGTCTTAGACTAGCACATGGCCAGATAGTTTATAAAAGGACAATATATTTTATTCTAAAGATCAGTGTTTTCAGTTCTTTAAAGGTTACTTTCTTGGGGCACCTGCGTGGCTCAGTCGGTTAAGTGGCCAACCTCGGCTCAGGTCATGACCTCGTGGTTCGTGGGTTCCAGTCCCGTGTCAGGCTCTGTGCTGACAGCTCAGAGCCTGGAGCCTGCTTCAGATTCTGTCTCCCTCTCTCTCTGACCCTCCCCTGCTCATCTTCGCTCGCTCGCGCTCTCTCGCTTGCTCGCTCTCTCTCTCTCTCAAAAATAAATAAAACATTAAAAGAAAAAATTTAAAAAATAAAAAATAAAAATTACTTTCTTTCATCAGGTGGATATTCTGAATGATCATGAGTAGGTCCCTGGAAAAGGAGGGTGCATCTTCGGATTGTAGATCTCAAGGAATTTGATCCAGTCTAGAGAAAAGTAACACCCCTAAAGCAGGAATAAACCTGCCATGCAAACAGGACTAGAAAAGAAGTCAGTCATCTACTTAGCCCACAAAGTCTAACTCTGACCCTGGGGAGTTCACTGATTTGGGGCAAGTGACTTAACATCACCCAGTTGTCTCATCTATAAACAAAGGTGTTGGGCTAAAGGACCGTTCTTCTTGCCTTCTTCTACACTAACATCCCCCCACCCCACCCACCCAGAGTCATTGGTCCACTGAGGGGTAAGAGGAATCGACCTAGAAGTGTGATTCTTTTATTTTAACCTTTTTAGAAGTGGGTTTTTAAAAGCAATTTAATTTAATGGTGAGAAATAAAAAATGAGTATAAGATAGTAAATATAGAAGCCTGTCTCAATATTCAATAAGTAAGATCATTTTGCTGAAGATAGTTGTTGACTGAGGTGAAGAAATTCAAAGAGGGAGAGGACAGGGGAGAACAATTAGGTATGGAGACATTGAACCATTAATCACCATTTTTTTTGGTTACCAATGGTCCCATTATTGGCATTTTATGTGGTTCAACCTATTGCTATGGTTGTAAACTTTGAACGTCAAATTTGGACAATTCAGTAGGGTTGCCTGGACAGCAGCAGCTTTGAAGAATACCCGTATGAAGGTAGAAATCGTAGAGGACCCTGGAATGTCCATTGCTTCGGGCTCTGTAGCCCACCTTGGGAGGAGTGGGTATTTCATTGTAGTAGTCTCTGAAACAAAACAAAAGTATGTCCTCTAACGAAAAATAGGTAAGTCATGACCATAACATTGGAACTGCTTAAAACAGATGCAAATATAGTTCTTCCTAAAATATCAAGTGGTAGTGGGGCGCCTGGCTGGCTCAGTCAGTAGACCATGTGACTCTTGATCTCAGGGTCATGATTTCAAGCCCCAAGTTGGGCCTGGTGCCTACTTAAAAAATACATATTAAAATACAGAGAAGCAGGACCTCAAGTGGGTTGATTCCGGAAGCATTCATTTACTGTACTTCATTTTTTGTGAGTGACCTAATTATCAACCAACATGAAACTTCCTACCTGTTATTATTTTAGTTATCCCTGAAAATTCTGTGAAGGAAATCCTCAGAGCACGTGGTAGCATCAAAGACAGAATCAAGAAGCTGCTGGCTCACAAAAACAGCCTGAAAAAGAAGACAAAAATAAAAAATGCCATCACAGAACCTTCTGGAACTCCTGCCCCTAAGGTTTATGTGCAGCCCCTCCACTCTGAAGAAAGTGTTTCCAGAGGTAGGAACGCGGATGGAGGAAGAAAACAAAATGAAGAGAGAAAGAAAGAGGGGCTCGAGGAGAAGAAAAGAAAGGAGAAGGCCCTGAAGAGCCACACGGAGCGGGAGCAAAGCCTTCAAGGAGGCGTGTTTTGTGAGTAACACTTCTGCTATTTTACACATTTTATGAAAAGTGAATTGTGATTCCTCCTGGCAAAGGAAAGAAGGAAAGCTGCTTCATGCCTGAAAAACTAGGTTCGGTGCTGATTCCTAAGAAGCAGGTTCTCTCTAAGGTCTGGAAATTAAGTCCCATGGGGCTTCCTGTTTGATGCAGACCCTCTTTCTGCTCCCAGCCAATAAATTCGTTTGCCCTGGCTGCCCACTCTGCACACCCCCAGACCTTCGAGAAGTAAAAAGGCACTTTCAACAGGCCTGCTCCATGCAAGGGGAAAAAGCCAAAATGACAACTGTAGGGAGGGGAACATTCTAGAGAGGAGCTTAAGTTTTCTCCCGGAACTAGATAACTGCCCTTTGCACCCGTTGCTGTGTGGAACCCACCATAAGTCTCAGCCCCTCCAGGACGGTTTCCATATGAACCCCCCTCACCCACATCCCCATGCGGAGACTTTTGCGTTTCATTTTTGCCAGGCATTTGTTACTGCCCCTATTTTTTGCCTTGTCTGTCCTGGACTCCATGGCTGTTGGATTTAACCAAATGAAAAGTAGACCCAGGCCCACCTATCCAAGAACTAGCATACCAGTGAGCATTATCTCCTTGAATAGAGAGCGAAAATCTCAAGAAAGTGTATTTCCAAACCCTAGTGAGAAGGGGCATGTTACTAGTGTAGATGCTTAGCTCATCGTTAGAAAACGATTCTAGATACGGAAACTGGAACCAGTGTGAATGCTTTGGGAAACTCTGCTCTAACGTATTCTGTAATCAGAGTATATGATACAACTCTTTGTTCAGTCATTCATTCACACCTTCTTAGCACGTGAGAGTTCAGGGTTTTTCTTAACTGACCAAGTGTTCTTCATTAGACCCTAAGGTCAACGCAGCCGGTGAATTGGGTGTGGTTCTGGTCCAAAGAAAAGCTGTCCCATCCAGACTGGAACACAAAGGTAACTAATACCTCCTCCCAAGTGTATGCTCTTCCCCAATGTCCCGTGTCGTTTTAATTTCTTGGTAGGATGAGATGGTCATTTATGAATCGCTGCTTCCTTCCTAAACAGTGTGTTATTTAGAATGTTCCACTGGGGCCAACTGGAGCTCAATCCCACTGAGGAACTCTGGAAGCTGCTGTGGTGCACACAGCTCAGGGTTGTCCTCTGGGAGGACAAGAGAGCTGGGTATTCATATCCCGTCCCCATCTGACAATGATTCAAGCGGCAAGGCCGCTCCTGGGAGGGTGTTAATTCCCTGGTACTCCCGGCCTACCATAAAAGCAGGGAAGGGCCCCACAGTGGCTCCTGGACCTCCATCCCAGTTGGACCCTCTGCAAGACCAGAGAGAGCCTGGATTCCAGTCTGACTTCAGGTCCATGGCCAAATCCCGCCCATAATGGTCTTACTGAAAGGCAAGGAAATTGACGTATCTGCCCACCAACTCCTGTCCATCACTGGTTGAGGGCTTTTCCGGGGAATTAGCTTCCTGGTATTATGTGGTCTGCCTGGCTCAATCCGAGCATGCTCCAGCCAGAGAATACCCTCCCACAGAGAAACAGCGGTCCACAGATTATCTGGAAAGATCCAGCGAGGTCGGCTCTAGTTTGTTTGGGTAGGAAAGATTTTTCTGGCCCTAATTTTACAAACTCTTGCCTATATTCTCTGTCTCACTTTGTTCATAGGGCTCTTGCCCATTATTTTTCTTTTTAATTTTTTAAATGTTTATTTAATTTTCAAAGAGAGACAGAGACAGAGACAGAGAGTGAACAGGGGAGGGGCAGAGAGAGAGAGGGACACAGAATCCGAAGCAGGCTCCAGGCTCTGAGCTGTCAGCACAGAGCTCAACGCGGGGCTGGAACCCACGAACCGCGAGGTCATGACCTGAGCCGAGGTCGGCTGCTGAGCCACCCAGGTGCCCCAGCCATTACTTATTATTTTTTGAAAAAGGTTTTTGGTTTTGCTTTTCCTTTATTTAAGATCACAACAGAATTTGAACGGAATGCCTTCCCAGTTTTAAACTGAAGCTGTGTCTGGTTCGACATTGTCCTTAAGGCCGTTTCAGTGGCCACGATCTGTATTCCATGCGGTTGTTATGATTTTGCGGAATTTGTCAAGTCGAGCCCCCAGGTGTCATGTGGCTCAACAAAAGATCACAAAAGATAGGGAAGTTTCTTACTCACGGGTCCTAGAGGAGCTTGGCACAGCTCGGGGGCCACACAGGGAAGTTGAGGCAGGGGGCTTACAGAGAAAGAGGCAGGACCTAGGGCGTAGGCCTTAATCAGTGTTTGCATGTGACATGCTTTGGGGTTCCTGAGCTAACCATGGATCAGTCCATTCAAACCAGAAAGTTCAGGGTCTTGGTGAGT
Organism: Helogale parvula; assembly: GCA_004023845.1. NCBI lineage: Eukaryota > Metazoa > Chordata > Mammalia > Carnivora > Herpestidae > Helogale > Helogale parvula. The sequence continues at coordinate 403,655 of PJEM01000756.1, forward strand.
TCCAAAGGAGTCTTGTCAAAATGTACAAGGGCTATTGGGAAGTCATACTAGAAACTTCCATCCACTTGTGACTCAGTGGGCTTCTCTGTTGGGCTTGCACCTACACGAGGGGCCAAGGTCAGTTTTCGGCCCCTGTAAGCTACTGGGCCAAACCAAATGGTTGCCGACCCAGCAGTACCACGGAGTTGCTTAGCTCGGTGCTCCACAGCCAACCGAAACTACGGCATTGCCTTCCAGGCCTCCAGGTGTTAGTCGTGCTTCTGATGTGCCTACTGATATGAAATGTACCCTTTTTCTTCGCAGATTTAAATATCTCAGTTGATTGCAGCTTTGACCATGGGGTCTGTGACTGGAAACAGGATATAGAAGATGACTTTGACTGGAATCCTGCTGATCGAGATAATGGTATTTGGATTTTACTGTTCCGTGTTCCGTGCTATGGATAAGACCAGACAGTCTCTCCAGTGACGGAGGGTTATTCCTATCTCTTTGTCACCCTTGGAAACTTCTAGACCTTCCAAAGTCTCCCCTGAGGCATGGCTCTGTTGGTTCAGGATCTGTGTCCCGCCTCAGCCCTCTTACCGCCACCCACCCACAGGATGTTGCAGCAAAACTCTTCCATAGTCACGCCTGCTGCTGAGAGAGAGATGTTAGAATGCGTGAGCATTTTTCTTTTAAGACTTAAAAAAAATTTAAGTACTCTCCATGGCCAACGTAGGGCTCAAGCTCATGACCCCGAGATCAAGAGCCATGTGCCCTCCCACCTGAGCCCGCCGGGGCCCTGGAATTCATGTACCTCTTAAAAGTATCAGGGAAGGGTAGAAACAAGCTGTATGTTTCGCCCACTTTGGCAGCTAATGGTGCTCTGTAGCTCTCATTTTGCTGTTAATGGGGAAATAAATCTCGGAAGGAACTATGACCTCTACCTCAACCCGAGTTTTTAGTAAAGCCACCCCTCAGAGTAGCACCACCATGATGAGCATCCAGTCAGCAGCATGAACTTCTGGACCGAACGTTCCCCTCTATGGCTTGCAGATGCCTTTCTGGCCACTTTAAACTGGGATTTTTCGGGGCACCTGGGTGGCTCAGTCGGTTGAGCGTCCAGCTTCGGCTCAGGTCATGATTTCGCGGTTCGTGGGTTCAAGCCCCATGTCGGGCTCTGTGCTGACAGCCAGCCCAGAGCCTGGAGCCTGTCTTCAGATTCTGTATCTCCCTTTCTCTCTGACCCTCCCTTGCTCGCACTGTCTCTCAAAAAAAAAAAAAAAACCACCGGATTTTTCTGGACTTCAGCTCTGAGCTGTGGAATTTCAGCCCTTTCCACTTCTTGCTTAAGTGCTACTGATAGGTCCTAGCTTTCCCCTGGGGCAGAGCCTTTGGCCTATGCATCCCATTTGGAGCACAAATCCCTGTCTCCTGAGGCTGTGTAGTTAGAGACAACTCTGGAGACTCAAGTTTCTTACCGATCCATGTCTTTATTTGGGGATCTACAAGTTCAGCCCTCAGTTACAAGATCCTTCTCCTGGGTCCTTGCTCCAGACTAGTTCCTCCCTTAGACCTTTTCTTTCAAGCCTTCACATGCAACCAGGAATCCTGGGTCTCCCCTGACATAAATTCCTTGTACAACTTGAGATTCTGGTAGAGGGGCTCCATCTCACACAACAGGTGGTGTGAGTGGGACCATCACTGAAGGTTCAAGGTGGGTTCAGCCAGTCCGGAGACTGTCGGAGAGCCTGTCTGGTCGATAGCTCACTTGAATTTCTCCTTTCTTCCATCCCAACATCTCCAAGTTTATATATCCGCCAGAGCCTTATCCCATGGGGAGCCCGTAGATTATTCCAGGATCTTGACAGCCCGCACAGTCAGCAGAGTCTTCAATTGGAGTTTCCGAGCAATGGGAGGCCCCCTGTTTATAAACTCGATTCACAAATGGCCTCGGGGTTCCCAGTCTTTGTGTCACTCAAATCATACATTTTTCCCTCCCACGTCCCGTTCAGCTCTCTAGGTGGGCTTGTCTTTCCCTATAGAGTTAAATATAAGAAAGAAACATGGGGTGAATCAGCATTTCCAGGAGGATAAAATCAAGGACAAATCAAAATGGGCTTTAGGTGAGAGAGTAGGGAGGTCCGTCCCAGTGGGTCACAGAAGAGCGGTGTCACTGCTGGTAGAGTGGCTACGTAAAGTGTAGGATGCCTAAATTTCAGATGAGCAGACGAATACTCTTTAGTATATCTCAGGTTGTTTATCTGAAATTCAAACTCTCCTGAGCATCCTGTATCTTTATTTGCTGAATCTGGCAACCTTAGCAGCTGGGGGGAAGACCAGACAGTCTCTGAGTCCAGTGAAAACTAAAGCAAGGGCAGCCTGGGTCCTGCAAGTGACACTGGGAAAGTATTAGCAGAGGACTCTGGGCCCCCACCCCTACCCCCAATGCATTCCTCCTGGCTTCCGTAGGAATTCTTTGTTTCTGTCTTCTTCAGACCCCCTTCCCTGAGAATTTTTGCCCAAGTTCATCAGAGCCACAAGCAGAGGATTGAGGATGAGCAAAGTCCACTACCCCTGGTTAAAAGATACTTAGGGGATGGATCTTAGAAACAGAAGGAGATGTGTTCCTGTCATCCTAGATCGAAACTTGGACTGGTACATTACCAGCGGTAGTGGAGCTCCGGGAAACCATTAGGACAAATTCATGTATGTTGTGGATGAAATACCATGCTACCTAATGAGCCGGCCATCACGCATCTCATTGACTCTGTGGGAAAACGCAGTCCAAGGTTCAAACAACCAAGGCAGAAAGTTCTGGAACACGAATTCTCCATAAGCTACAAATTACCTGCAGTGCTAAAAGACTATTTCATTAGACTCTTACCCCATATCAGCTACCACCATGCTTTGTGCGTGTGGGCAAATTCCTCTGTTTGTCTGACCTTCACATTCTCATTCTGTACCGCGGAGGATTTCAGCTCTGTGATCCCTAAAATCCATTTTAGCATGAAAATGTTTTTCCTGTGTTAGAAATGAAAGAGAGTTCAGCTTTCCCTACAGGGGACTATCATTTTTTTGGTATGGTTTTTGTAATTTTTTTAATGTTTATTTATTGTTGAGAGAGACAGAGCAGGAGTGGGGGAGGGCCAGAGAAAGAGGGAGACACGGAATCCGAAGCAGGGTCCAGGCTTCAAGCTGTCAGCACAGAGCCCAACGCAGGGTTCAAACCCACGAACCGCGAGATCATGACCTGAGCCGAAGTCAGACGCTCAACTGACTGAACCACCCAGGGGCCCCTGTATGTGTTTTTAAGATTTTGATTCCAGTTATCATTCATTTCTTGCGCTACTTTATACCCTAGAGCCAGACCCTTTACAATGGCCTCATTAACTGTGCGTTTTTCTTCTCTCGAAGCTGTTGGCTACTATATGGCAGTTCCGGCCCTGACAGGCCACAAGAAGGACATCGGCCGCCTGCAGCTCCTGCTCCCGGACCTGCAGCCGCAAAGCAACTTCTGTTTGCTCTTTGATTACCGGCTGGCCGGAGACAAAGTAGGGAAGCTTCGAGTGTTTGTGAAAAACAGTAACAACGCCCTGGCATGGGAGGAGACCAGGAGTAAAGATGAAAGGTGGAAGACCGGGAAAATTCAGTTGGAGCAAGGGAGCGGCGCTACCAAAAGTGTAAGTGGCAAACCAGGGTTAAATGAGATACTGACCTTCTCTTGCCGTGAGCCAACAAAGGGGGGCACTGGGGCCCTAAGGATGAGTGAGGCTTTCTCCCTAGTCTTAGGGAAGTTTATTTTCTGTCGCAAAATAGGCCAGGTGGTTAATCAGCGCAGCAAACGGTAGCACCTATGAGGTGCGTGCATCTCCCATGTCATGGAAACGATCCGTTTGTGTGTCTGGCTCCTCATCAAGGGCCTCCCAGACCAGACCATAATTTTATATGTATAATTCAATATGTAGAAAGTCTGGCTCATTCATTTTGTACCCAGGACTCATCACGATGAGTGGAAGCTAGAGCGTCATTGTTCAAGTGCTTATTTTTTATTTTTATTTATTTTATTTATTTTTTTAATGTTCATTTATTTTTGAGAGATAGAGTGCGAGCCATGGAGGAGCAGAAAGAGAGGGAGACACAGAATCTGAAGCAGGCTCCAGGCTCTGAGCTGTCAGCACAAAGCCTGATGCGGGGCTCGAACCCATGAACCGTGAGATCGTGACCTGAGCTGAAGTTGGAAGCTTAACCGACTGAGCCACTCAGGCGCCCCAAGCGTCTGACTCTTGATTTCGGCTCAGGTCATGATCTTATGGTTCACGAGTTCAAGAGCTGCATCAGGCTCCTTGCTGACAGTGCCGAGCCTGCTTGGGATCCTGTCTCTTCCCCAACGTCTCTCTCTGCTTCTCTCTCTTTCTCTGTTGTGTGTACACTCTCTTTCAAAATAAGTAAGTAAAACTTAAAAAAAAAAAAGCTGACCTATTTACAATTACACCAAAAATAATAAAATACCCAGAAATAAGCTTAGCCAGAGGGAAAGACCTGTACTCTGGAAACTATAATACATTGATAAAAGAAACAGAAGATGACACAAACAGATGGAAAGATACTCCATGCTCATGGATTGGGATAGCAAATAATGTTAAAATGTCCAAACTACCCAAAGCAATCCACAGATTTAATGCACTCCTTACCAGACTGCCAACGCCATTTTTCACAGAACTAGAACAAATAATCTTAAAATGTGTGGAGCCACAGAAGACCTCAAATAGCCAAAGCAATCTTGAGAAAGAACTAAATTGGAGGTATTCTAATCCCAGATTTCAAGGTATAATACTGCTGTAGTAATCAAAACACTATGGTCCTGGCACAAAAATAGACACATAGATCAATGGAACAGAATAGGGAGCCCAGAAATAGACCCACCCTTACATGGCCAATTAATCTACGACAAAGGAGACAAGAATATACAGTAGAGAAAAGACAGTCTCTTAGTGGTGTCGGTGGAAACTGGGCAGCTACATGCAAAAGAATTAAACTGGACCGGGGCACCTGGGCGACTCAGTTGGCTAAGTATCTAACTCTAGGGTTCAGCTCAGGTCATGATCTCATGGTTTGTGAGATTGAGCCCTGTGTCGGGCTCTGCACTGACCACACAGAGCCTGCTTAGGATTCTCTCTCTCCCTCTTTCTCTCT
>PJEM01000757.1:0-189744 GCA_004023845.1 Helogale parvula
CGGTTAAGCGTCCGGCTTCGGCTCAGGTCAGATCTCATGGTTCGTGGGTTCGAGCCCCGCATCGGGCTCTGTGCTGACAGCTAGCTCAGAGCCTGGAGCCTGTTTCAGATTCTGTATCTCCCTCTCTCTCTGACCCTCCCCTGCTCGTACTGTCTCTCTCTGTCTCTCAAAAATAAATAAAAAGCATTAAAAAAAAATTTAAAAAAAAAATAAAAATAAAAATAAAAATCACCACAGGAAGAAGGAGCTTTATGAAAATGTATTCTGTATTTGTTATGATCTGTTTTTCCCCCATTCTTCATATTATTTCTGAAAAGAGTAATGTCATCTATTGTGGGTGGCCCTCCTTCCCAGTCTTTTTTTTTTTGCCTTGGCCCCCAAGAAGTTTCTAGGTAAGTTTACAAATTAAGCATAGCAAACGAGTTGTCCTTTAGAAAAAATGTATTTACATCTTCCATCTTCCTCAATTCCAAATTCTTGTTTTATCTTTTATTAATCCTTTTTAGTTACAAGGTACCTGTAATTAGGCATAATTTATGATTTCATGGAAAAACCCCCCCACAAAATTTTGTTTCAACACATTAGCAGTAGTTTAGCTTTTTTTCTGAACTGCTAAAAAGTATAAATCAACCATTCATGTTACAAAATTAGCAAGTTACACACCCATTTCGGTGTCAAATCTGTAACGAAATTCTCTACCAAGAGAGACTATACTGCAAAAGAAACTACTCAGCTAAATCTAAATTAACGGCACTTGGGAGGTATAATACTGGTTAGATATGAAATGTCAATATAAAAGATACTGAAGTATTAAATGGCCTCTCTGAAGCAACAGTAATCACTATTTAGATTCAGAGTTAAGCTTCTGTTCTGATCCTTAGCATTCTATTCCCATCCGCTCTTTTGCTCTCCTGAATCTTCCCAAATCTTACACCCAAGTACCTTCTTTCCCTCTTTCTATATGCTTTCCCTGCTAAGGTTTTTTTTTTTTTTTAAGGCTTTCTATATCCCATTTTCATTTACACTTATACATGCCATATACTTTCCGACATGACTGTATCCACCCCACATGATGATCTGGCTCCTCAGCTCCTTGACTTCCAGTTACTTTTTTCTGAGTCATGCCAGGATACTCTTCTCAGCCCTTACCAACTGTTAAGGCAAACAATCATTTATTTCACCAGGAACAGTCCTTGCTCACTACCTCTAAGCTAACTGATGACCCTTTGCCAGGACTAAAAAAAGCCAGAGCTGCTTATTCACTGCCCGAAGTATTTTTAGGCTTGCGTGCACACATACACCCAAGATTAAAGACAGCAGTTTGACTCCAATAAGCAAAGCCAGGTATTACATATCTGAAGAGCAGTTAAACACTGTATGTGCTCACAATAGATTCCTATGTACCATACTGCAGGTTTTAAGCTTATTTCAAAACCACTCAACTTGGTTTTCTTCTCCTGTTATAACTGTCTGTCTTCTCAGCCTACATTTAAGGTTTGTGAAACTACAACCCAGGGGCAAAAGAACTTCCCTTACAGAAAATAACAGATACACAGCTAAGACAATCCTATTCTTTCCCCACTGACATATTATCAGATTCAGAGTTAAGCTTCTGAAGTGTGATATATGTTCCTAGGAACTAAAGTGATATATGTTCCTAGGAACTAAAATAGCTTATTTCCTTGTTAGTCCCACATGCAGGGTCAAGGAAGCTGTGTACTTTGGCTGCTATTCTGACAGTTATTTTTAGTTTGGGCACAGACAGCACTGGAACAGGCCAGAGACAACATCAATCTGCTCTGCAAAGAAGACACCTAAAATTTGATAACTTTTTGCATATGTGTTTTTGGTAACATAGTGAGGTTATTTCTTACTTTGTAAATTAGGTTGTCAAATTTCTCATTGAAGTGCTTTTTTGTTTTTAAAGATTTTATTTATTTACTTTCTTATTTATTATTATTATTTTTAAAGATTTTATTTTTAAGTAATCTCCACACCCAACACAGGGCTTGAACTTACAACCCCGAGATCAAGTCTCATGCTTCACCAACGAAGCCAGCCAGGTGCCCCACATTGAGTTTTATCTTAGCAAGACCTGGATTTCCTCATAGATATGCAATTTCTCTACTCCAAAATATGAGTTTGAATTATGTTTGTTTATCTTCATTAAAAAAGTCTGAAACCTGGCCTTGCAGAGCTTACATTCCAATGAGGAAAGAAACAAATAAATAAATACACACTCCCAAATTGTGATAGATACTAGGGAGGTCCCTGATGCTTAAGGGGAGTGAGAAGTATGAATAGAGGTCAACCAAACAAAGGCATTTAGTCAACAAATATTTATTGAGCATCAGTATTTGCCAGGATCTGTTCTAGACGGTCATTACAATAACCACAGATAAAACAGAATCCCACCCTCAAAGGGGGGGATATAATGGATACTTTTTAAAAATATGGTAACTTTAGATACTAAAAAATACTATGATGAAAATAAATTAGGATACACGTGACACTGCCTGAAGGACTGGGCTGCTCTAGCTCCACACCATTCAAGGCCTATCAGAGAGCATGAAGCTGAGACGTGAATGAGAGAAGGCAGCAGGACAGAGATCTGATGAAAAGCATCCCAAGCAGAAGAACAGCTGAAGTACAAAGGCCCTGAGATGGGAACACGCTTGCGTGCTCAACGGAGAGAAAATGGCCACACCGGTTCGGAGCAAAGCTGTTGAGAGATGAGGTCAGAACAGACAGTAGCAACAACCTGACATTTTCAAATTTTATTTCTGATGACATGGGAAGCTTCTGGAATAAAGTAGTACTTCAAAATGTTCAGTCCATCCTCAGTTGGAGGTGTGGGGGTGGGGTTGTTTAAGAGAAATCTATGAGACATGTACAAAGTTCCCAAACTGAAAAAGAACTTGCTATGTCCATGGAATTGAAAGGAGCTCAGCTGGGGTAAAGACTACATTTACACAAGAGAGCACAAACTGATGCAGAGGCCTACTCTGGTAACTGTGGTAAAGAATTTGGATTTGGAATTTAGACTTTCATTTGAAATGCAATGGAACTCAAAATGGTTATAAATGGGGAAAGAATGAAAACCATGATCTATATTTGATTTGTATTTGAAAAATGATTACTCTGGCTGTTATATGGGAAAAGGCAAAAGAGAAGAAGGCAAAGGGGGAAATAGGACCTGTTAGGATATTAAAAGCCTACTTACTGCAGTGGCTCAAATTAGTAGTAATGGTGGCTTGGACTAAGGGTGGGGGTTGGGGTGGGGGGGTTAACAGTGGAGACGGCAAATTGTATTTGGATTCTAGACATTATAAGACTGAATCAGCAGGGCTCACCAAAAAGGATGTTGGGATTAAAGAAATGAGAAGAATCAAAGATGACTCCCTTATATAGGGAAATGGTTAATTCTACAATGTGACACTATCGATTTCTGGTTACTATGCTGATTACTTTTTATGTTTATTTATTTTTGAAAGACAGACAGAGTCTGAGCAGAGGAGGAGCAGAGAGAGAGGGAGACAAAGAATCCAAGGCAGGCTCCAGGCTCTGAGCTGTCAGCACAGAGCCTGAAATGGGGGTCAAACTCAGGAGCCATGTGATCATGGCCTGAGGCGAAGTCAGATGCTCAATCAACTGAGCCACCCAGGTGCCCCCTACTACATCAATGTTAAATCGAAGGTACAAGATACAGATGCCAACAGTAACAAACATTTCTGACCACCCTCCCTTAAAAACAAAACAAAACAAGGCAAGGCAAATTCCAAATACTTCACTATGGCCATTTTCCTAGCAGGACCTATATAACTCTATGGAAAATGTAGATAGATACTGTGGTAGAAACATCTAGAGATCTGGGATTTAAAAAGCCACAGCTCCTGGTTTCAGCTCAGGTCATGATATCACGGTTTGCGGGTTCAAGCCCCACATCAGGCTCTATGCTGAAAGCTTGGAGCCTGGGACCTGCTCTAGATTCTAGGTCTCCCGCTCTGCCCTTCTCCCCAGTTCATGCATGCATGCTCTTGCGCTCTCTCTCTCTCAAAAATAAACACTAAAAAAAGTTTCAAGTAAATAAATAGCCACAGCTGCTTCTCTAACAGCCAAACAGGCTAATTTTAGGCCTACTCACATATGCTGTGGCCAGGATGAGACACATCTTTACCCTTAGGCAACAGATAGACTAAAAGGCCCCTAGAAATAAGACAAGAAGTGAAGATCACTCAAGTAAAGAAAAATAAATCTTTAGCACAGACTGAAGTAAAGTTTCCCAATTAATATTCAATCAAAGAACAGAATTCTTCATGCTGAAACAAAAATCTGAATATATTCATTCAAACTAGAGACATAAAAATCACTGTGCTTTTTTAGGAACTGGAAGCAAAGCATTTAATGCTGAAGAAAGCATTCTGAATTATGAGTAATGGGTTTTTCATGCTAAATGCCTTCTTGAGTTATTGTGGCATATCCCAGATCTCTTAACTTGGAGCCTTCTTCCTGGATTGTCAGCATGCAAACTTTCAGAAGCAAAGAAACAGAATCAGCTAGTACAATACTAACCTCTTAAAAACTATTAATCGCAAATTTAATCACTCATTCCTAACCTTTATTGGAAAATGGATATTTCAAATGAAAAGCAGTTTTATATATGAAAACTTAGACTACATGAAATTTTCCTTTTATAGTGCTCTTATCCAAAAAGGTTATATTAATAATGTCTAAAAATCAAACAATTTTAAATTAGAAATGTTACCATTTCTGTGCTATATTTGAGATTTACAGGTATAGTAGAAATCTTTTTTAGATTAATTACTGTTACAAAACAAAGTCTCCTGGGAAGACTCTCTTCAAAAAAAAAAAATGTTAGTTGTTACTGTTTACTTCTAGATACTACAAAAACTAAGATGACAGGGCGAAAAAATATTTTAAAGCCACAGGACAAGGAACAGAAGAAAGTTTGTGGAAGACAGAACGTAGGAGGAATAGGACAAATTCAGCAGAGCAAAGATTTTATGTACTGTATTTAAAAAATGTACCCCAAAAAAGTTGTGTGCTCTTTCGTCTCCACTGTGCATACACTCACATATACATGTACATGTATATTAAGTCACAGAGTCACGATGTAAAATCTCTCTCTTACTGCCAAAACGTTTAAACATTATTAGTTAAAGGCATGCACAGAGGGGATGCAGTTGAGAGGAAAGCTAACCAGTGTGGCAGAGCCTCGGAGGAGCCTGAAACACAGATTACTCTGTAGGGCCAATGCTGGGATAAGGCATGGTGATTTTAAAAAAAGGGGGGGGGGGCGGAGGGCAGCAGGAGGAGTTGGTTGAAATTCAGAATAATGGACATCCTTTCCCGTGAGATCAGCTTTAATTATAAGGAAACAGAATATGAGGCACAGTTTGTTTCCGGAGTTATTTCACAGTTAAGGTAAGAAAAAAAAAATTAGTGATCATCAGGTGGACTGTGCTTCAAAGAGGATCTTTAAAATGTCTACATTTTAGGGGCATCTAGGTGGCTCAGTAGGTTAAGCGTTCAACTTCGGCTCACGTCATGATCTCGTGGTTTGTGAGTTTGAACCTTGCACTGCGCTCTATGCTGACAGCTCAGGGCCTGGAGCCTGCTCCGGATTCTGTTTCCTTCTCTCTCTGCCCCTTCCCCGCTTATACTCAGTCTCTCTCTCTCAAAAATAAATACACATTAAAAAAAAATTAAAGAGTGTTACTCTCAACCCTACATTCTGAGCATGTAATGCATCCCTGCTCTGCCATTTACATGCTGAAGTATGTAAGATCTTGGTTAAATTATTTCAAAATGTGAAGATCTTGGTTATTTCAAAATGAGTCCATTTCAGTACCTGTAAAATAGGGACAATTCAAGAGAAAAGAAAATATTTACCTACACAAAGATTTGTAGCAGCTTTATGGTGAATAATCAACTTGTGATGTAACCATGGAATATTACTCAGCAATAAAAAGTACTGAACTTATTGATACACATAAAATCATTACTAATTCTCAAACTAATTACACTGAGTAAAAGAAGCCAGACAGACCTCCCTCCAAAAAAAGACAGGAAAAAAAAAGACACAATATGATTGCATTTATATACACTACTAGAAAATGGAAAGTAGTCTACAGTGACAGAAAGCAAAAGAATGGTTGCTTGGGGACCAGGAAAAGGGAGGAAGAAGAGATTACAAATGGGCTTGAGGCGATGAATTTGTTCATTACCTTGACTGCGGAGATGGTTTCACAGACTTATTTATGTCAAAACTAACCAAAGTGTATACTTCAATGTGGGAAGCTGCAAAGATTCAGCTGCTCGGCCATTTACAAGGCGGAAATTTCACTCCCTGAGGGGAGTTACAAAAATGGGCAGGGAAGTGCCACTCCCTGTCAGGAGAAGCCAGAAGAACAAAGATCAATCGCCTACAGGCAGGGTGGTATCGGCCCTTCAGGTGCTGTGCTTTTAAAAACTTTTAGTTTGGTTCCTTCTTTACCCTAGCTTTAACCCTGTTTGCTAGCAACCACCCCTGTCAGTTTCCCGCCCTAAACCCTATATAGGTGTGGGTATTTTTCTCAATAAAGGGGCTTGATCAGAAATGCTTGTCTTGCTTCCACTCTCTGTGCTCCCTGCCCCCCAATTCTCTTCCCCTCTCTCAGGAACCCGCAAGGATCGACCGCCCCACCAGCTGGGGAGGACAAGACACTTTAAATGCATGCAGTTTAGTGTATGTCAGTTATACCTCAACAAGGCTGTTTAAAAAAAGGGAATAACACATCTCGCAAAGTCATTTTGTGTATTTAACAGATTAATACATATATGTTAAATAAATATTCACTACACAATATTGCTATTCTAAAGTGTATGATTCATACTTGAATACAAATTTAAAGAATATCATTGTACTTCTGTGGGGAAATCCTACACAAACTAATTACAAAGTTATAGGGGTGCCTGGGTGGCTTAGTCAGTTAGGCATCAGATGGTTGATTTTGGCTCAGGTCATTGATCTCATGGTTTGTGGGACTGAGCACTTCGTCAAGCTCTGTGCAAACAGTGCAGAGCCAGCTTGGGATTCTCTCTCTCTCTCTCTCTCTCTCTCTCTCTCTCTCTCTCTCTGTCTGTGTGTGTGTGTGTGTCTCTCTCTCTCTCTCTCTCTCTCCCTGTTTCTGCCCCTCCGCTGCTTGTGCTCTCTCTTTCCCTCTCTCTCAAAAATAAAGAAATAACCTTTAAAAAAGTTATAGACACATTAATGGAAATATTTTAGCTTAATACTCTCAAAGTAATGAGAGAATTACATTAACTTTTATTATTGAGTGTGAGCAAAGTATGGTGCTAAATAAAGGCTCTACACAAATTATTTCATATAATCCTTAGAATAATCTTTAGAGGTAAACAGCATTATTTCTATTTTACATATGAAGACATAACAGTCTCACAGTGTTATGTAACTTGCTCATAAGTGGAAAAGGTAAAACACCCAGCCAGACTTCATGGACTCCAAGTCCGTGTCAGTATTTACTTGTTTTTCTTTTTTCTCTTTTTTTTTTTGAGGGAGAGCACAAGCAGAGGAGGGGCAGAGGGAGAGCACAAGCAGAGGAGGGGCAGAGGGAGAGCACAAGCAGAGGAGGGGCAGAGGGAGAGAGAAAATCTTAAGTAGGCTTCATGCCCAGCGCAGAGCCAGATGACATGGGACTCAATCATGACCTGAGCCAAAATCAAGAGTTAGACACTTAACCAACTGAGCCACCCAGGCACCCGTTTATTTTCACAGTAATCTCTACACCCAGCATGGGCCTTGAACTCATCACTTCGAGACCAAGAGTCACATGCTCTCCCAACTGGGCCATCAGGTGCCCCATGTCAATAATTTTTTTTTTTTTTAACTTCACTACCACTGATTGCTCGTTTGACAAAGGAAAGTCTCATACACTCTAAACGGGTGACAAGGAAGGATTTCACTGCCAATCCTTCAGCAACCTAGTATTCTACTTATAAGGTAGGTAAATTAGCATCACTTACCATATCTGTAGCTTGATCTTCTTTCCTTGTAATTCAACTGTTTTGATCTTAAAGTCTATTCCTACAACACAGAAGAAAAAAAGGTATATTATATCTATGGCTCTGAACATGACTCTCCTAAAATTAACTGGGAGTAAAAATAAAAATACACTTTTCAAATCTGCGTTTGTTTGGCCTCTAAGTATGCAAATTCTGAACAAATTATTCAATTTTAAACTTGAGTAACACAAGATCCAACATGGCAGAAGAAAACAGCTATACAAAAAGAGTAAGTTTTTACAATAAAGAAATGAAAAGATAAATTTTAAAATATAAGTGGGGCCTGAACTTACAACTTTGAGATCAAGAGTCACATGCTCTACCAACTTAGCCAGTCAGCGCTCCTAAAATATCTAATATTTTAATGCAAAACAGTTTCCCACAAGGGAAAAAAAATAGCCTTAACTAGCTTGCAAAGCAAAAAAATACTACCAGGGATAAAGAGGGTCATTTCATAATGATAAAAGGGTCAATTGATTAAGAAGACAAAAATACTAAATGTATATGCATCTTATAACACAGAGCTTCAAAATACATGAAGCAAAAGTAATACAGATCACCTAGATCTGTCTGCTCTGTAACCAATCAAAATCTTTATCTTGGGTTGAGTTTCCCACATCAAATCAAAAGAAAAAAGGGCGATGTGCCTGGCAGTTGCAAATTTCAGACTTTGTCTACAGCCCATATTTTTGCTTCTCTAGGAATTATTGAGACTCTGAATGAGACAATTCCAATTAGGTAAGCAATTTATTAATTAACAGACATAACAAACCTAACAACCAATACTATTTCAGAAAACTTCTCCAAAGACAGGTGAAATTAGGACATGGTCTGAAAGCTCCAAATCTTTTGAGAGACAGAAACCAGGTACAACTGAAAAATTAAGATTTTAGGCTGTTTTAAGCCACCTACCTCATCCCAGACTTCCTGAGTTTCTCTTTTCTCTCTCAATGTTGTCTATTCTCAAACTAATTAGCAGTGGTTAAAGCAGTTCTTCCTTCCTTCCTGCAGAAAAACTCTCCTTGCCTACCTTCGGCCATTCATTTATTCTTTTTTTTTTTTCTTTTAATGTTTTAAATTTATTTTTGAGAGACAGAGAGAGACAGCGCAAACAGGGGAGGATCAAAGAGAGAGGGAGACACAGAACCTGAAGCAGGCTCCAGGCTCTGAGCTAGCTGTCAGCACAGAGCCTGACGCGGGGCTCGAACCCAGGAACTGTGAGATCATGACCTGAGCCAAAGCCGGACGCTTAACCAACTGAGCCACCCAGGCGCCCCATTCTTCATTACTAGTTTCTCCTTGCCTCTCTGAACTTTTCTAAAAATTGTGAAGTGAATTTTTCTATCTTCACTCTTTCTCGTGGTGATTTTCCCTAATTTCATAGCTTTAAATTTCAAATATGCACTGGTAACTCTCAAACTTATATCATAGCCCAGACCTCTCTCCTAAACTCCAAACTTGAGATTAACTGTTTATTTGCTATCTGCAAATCCCATCTTGTACAAAGACTCAAGCAAAAATCCTCAGAACATCTCATAAGGCCCTACATATTCTGCCCACCATTCCCATTTTTCATCCCGTCCTCACAATTTATTGTATCTTCCTTTGATCTAGCTACCTATATCAGCTTCCTTGTTGTTCCACAGGTCAGAAAGATTCCCACCTCAAGAACTTTGCATATAACTGTTCTCCATATGGGCTCCTTCCCCTTGCTGTCCATTCCTAAGTGGCAACATTTTCCCCAAGTCCCATACCCTTCTTCCATACTTTTTATTGCTAATATCCCTCAAATATGCTATATGTACTTATTCCTGTTATTTATTTTCTATCTTCCTATGCCAAAATATAAAATCCACAAGGGTTGGAATTTTTATCTATTTAATTCAGTTAATTTCCCAGAACCTAGAGCCTAACATAAAAGCAGGCATTCAAAAAGTATTTGAATGAAGAGATAAATGATGTTTTCTAGAAAAAGTGAAATGGTACCCAGGAAAAAATATATATAGATGGGTGCCTGGGTGGCTCAGATGGTTAAGAGTCCAACTCTTGATTTTGGCTCAGGTCGTGATCCCAGGATTGTGGGACTGAGCCCTGTGGTGGGCTCTGGGCTGAGCATGGCACCTGCATTAAGATGCTCTCTCTCTTCCTCTGTTTTGTCCCTCTTCTCTGCTAAAGCTCTTTAAAAAAACCCAAAAAGCATATACAGATATTTCAGCATTAGTGTGAAACTTACCACTTGACAAGCTCCACACCTATCCACCTAGCATCCAAACAGATTTTTAGAGCCTCATGCCAAAACATGGAGGACAAAGGTTCCAATGAGAAACCAAAAACTAAACAAACTGGAAAAGGTAACCTAAAGGAAACAGGGGCAATGCAGAGAAAAAAAAAAAAAAGGCAGTTCCTTTTATCTTCTTAGAACAAGATTGGGGGGGGCGGTGAGGGGAAGAAAGAAAAAGAGAGGAAGGAAAACAAACTTGAGCCAGAAAAACTGGAAATTAAAAAAAAAAGAGGTGGAAGAAATAATATATAACAGAAACACGAAGAGAAAACTGAGATCCCCTAGAAAATATAACAAAATGACAAAGAATGGAATTTATATGATATTTAAGAAGTTAAAGAAGATCAAACCAGGAGGTCGGATATTGAACTAACAGAAGTTCAAGAAAAACAAAGACATATAGAAACAAATGACATAGAAAATAATAATTTAAAAACTGTGCAAGAAGGCATTTGGGTGTCCCAATCATTTAAGCAGACAATGTCAGCTCAGGTTATGATCTCACGGTTCGTGAGTTTGAGCCCCATGTCATGAGCTTCCAGCACAGAGCCTGGAGCCTGCTTCGGATTCAGTGTCGTCCTCTCTCTCTGCCCCTCCACCACTCATGTTCTGTTTTTGTCTCTGTCTCTCTCTCAAAAATGAACATTTAAAAACAATTTTTAAGTGACAACTCTGAACTTCTACTTCTCAACAGCAAGAGCAACACTAGAATACAGGAAGATAATGTGTTTAAAAAATATTTTTAACCTGGGGCACCTAACTGGCCCAGTGGCTACAGCATGTGACTCTTGATTTTGGGGATCTAAGTTTAAGCCCCACACTGGGTGTAGAGCTTACTTTAAAAAAAAAAAAAAGACATTTTAAACCTTTTTCTAGACAAGAATAAAATAATGCATATCCAGGCATGAAAGATCTCAGAAAGAGTTAACTGCCATGCATCTCTTCTAAGACAACTACTAGGAGAGGCTGCTTTGCCAAAAACAGGAAGAAAAGAAATCCAGCAAAGAGTGAGGTAAATGGCAGTTCGAACTGGCCTAGAGAGCAACCAGTTCAGAAGTGAATGAGGACAAAAAGGACAGAATAAAATGAGAAGTTCCAAGAAGTATGCCTACTAAGAGAGGGAGGGGAAAAAATGGTATTAATGGAATTTGTGTGAAAAGCAGGAATTCAGAGAGCTTGGCAATCTGTTGCCAATTTTGCATAACGTATGTATAGTGTCTTGAAATTTAAGCAAACCTAACAATAAAGGAACTGTAAATTACAGTAAAAACAGAAAAGTCATCTAAGAAAGGAAATGTGATTATAGTACACTACTTGGTTTAACAGTTAATAAAAACATGTGTTCTAACTATTCAAGAAGAAGAAGAGAAAGGCACCAGGAATGTCTGGAGTGACTGATTCTCATTTCCCGTAACATTAAGAGAGAATTTATAATGTGAGTTCTGGGTGTGCGTGTGTGTGTGTGTGTGTGTGTGTGTGTGTGTAAGTTAAAAGTGAAGACTAATGAATATGATGTTGAGTAACAGAAAAAGGCCAAAAAGTGTTTAGAAAAGGAAACACACAGGGCAAAAGTCTGTTGTTGCTACTGTCCTCACAGACCCTGAGATACTATGTGACTTCTGCATTACATTAGCAGAAATAAAAATTGGGTTAACAGAGGTATATTTACAAATAAGTTCTTCCCATTGCTTACCCACTTCAATTCCATCACCCTATTCTACCCATGGCCCTCAGCCACCCCTGCAGTCTCATTTCCCTCCCGTCTTCCTCCTGTAGTCAGCCTTCAAACACAACTTTCTGAAGCAGCTGTGTACTTTTTCCAAGTAAATAACGTTGTCACTCCAGCAAGTAGTTTCTACAATCCCCAAAACGTGCACACCTATGTATGGAAAAACTTATACTTAAGATAGAGTAGAAAAGCTTTTGATAAAATTTAGGAATTAGAGCAAAATAAATAGCTCAATTGCCAAGAGAAGCTGGGAAAATCTGTCACCCTTTAAGATTCTGCCAGGAGGAAGGGCTCAGTCAGTTCAGCACCTAATTTCAGCTCAGGTCATGATCTCATGGTTTGTGAGTTCAAGCCCCAAGTCAGGCTCTGTGCTGACAGCTCAGAGCTTGGAACCTGCTTCAGAATCTGTCTCTCCTCCTCTCTCTCTGCCCCTTCCTCACTTATGCTCTGTCTCTCACCTTCTCTCAAAAATAAACAAACATTAAAAAAAACTCTTTAAGATTCTGCCAGGAGGAATAATGAGATTCTCCTACAACATATCATTTCCTAAACTATCACAGACTAGAGCAAACATAGGATTTGATCCAACCAGATTCTCTTTTAGGTTGCACTTACATGAAAACGCACTAAAGTAAATCTCTCTTTTTTTTTTTTTTAACAGATTCCTGGGACCCAGCTCAAACGAGTATTTCAATTTACTGCAGTCTAAGTTTTATCAATTTTCAACTGCTTAGAAAAATGAGAAACAGTTATCAGCCAAAATATTTGCCTTAATGACACTGCAGAAGCACCATCCAGTGGCAAGAGGAGTTAACTGCAACTTCTAGCCACTGTAAGTATCAGTTTTCCAAAGCTTAGCTTCTGATGACACACCAATACATAATATTTAATGCAGGAAGAAATATAATAAACTCCAGACAACTAAAGTTTAACAGCTCATAGGTAAATGATCAATATTTGTGGTTTTTAACAAATAAAGTATTTTTACCACATCAGGAAAGGAAGTAAGAATCCTATACCTACAATCCTTTGAATGTCCCTTTGTCTGAAATTTAAGAAACAAGATTCTTAAACATGACCTAAGAAACATGATGCTTAGTCCTAGCTCTAGCTCTATCATTATAGCACAAATTTTGAAAAGGCCACTTTCCATTACCGCCATTAGTTTATCTGGATGCAGATGTGAAAATGCAGAGTGCAAAAATTTCCCCTAAAGATCCTTTCTTATTGGGATGCCTGGGTGACTCGGTTGAGCTTCCAACTTAAGCTCACATCATGATCTCGTGGTTTGTGGGTTCGAGTCCTCTGTCAGGCTCTGTGCTGACAATTCAGACCCCAGAGCCTGCTTCAGATTCTGTCTCCCTCTCTCTCTGCCCCTCCCCCCATTCATTCTCACGAGCGCACCCACTCAAGCGCGCGCTCGCTCTCTCTCTCTCTCTCAAATAAACACTTGTGCTTGGCACTGTTTTTAGCCCTTCTAAGTGGATTAATGCATTAAATCTTCAGAACAATCCTAACCCATACTTTTACTTACACACTACGAATGAAAAATAAAATTAAAACCCAGTAGCACTAACAATATTTACTGGATAACTACTAAGTGTTCTAAGCATTTCATGTATTGTCTCATTTAATATTCAAAATTATCCTCTGTGGTGCACCTGGGTGGCTCAGTCAGCTCACACTCTTGATTTCGGCACAGGTCATCTCACATTTCACAGAATCAAGCCCTGCATCAAGCTCTGTGCTGGGATTTTCTCTCTCCCTCGATCTCTGTCCCTCCCCCATGTACACTCTCAAAATAAACAAACTTTAAAAAAAAATCCTCTGCAGCAATCCCTATCAAAATAACACCAGCATTCTTCACAGAACTAGAACAATTCTAAAATTTGTATAGAACCAGAAAAGACCCCAAATAGCCAAAGCGATCTTAAAAAAGAAAACCACGGCTGGCGGCATCACATACCCAGACTTCAAGACGTATTACAAAGCTGTTATCATCAAGATGGTATGGTACTGGCATAAAAACAGACACTCAGATCAATGGAACAGAATAGAGAACCCAGAAATAAACCCACAAACATATGTTCAACTAATTTTTGACAAAGCAGGAAAGAATATACAATGGAATACAGTCTCTTTCAGCAAATGGTGCTGGGAAAACTGGACAGCAACATGCAGAAAAATGAACCTGGACCACTTTCTTACACCATACACCAAAAATAAATTCAAAATGGATGAAAGACCTAAATATAAGACAGGAAGCCATCAAAATCTTAGAGGAGAAAACAGGCAACAACTTCTTTGACCTAAGCCACATCAGTTTCTTACGTGACCCGTCTCTGGAGGTGAGGGAAACAAAAGCAAAAATGAACTATTGGGACCTCATCAAGATAAAAAGCTTTTCGGCACAGCGAAGGAAACAATCAGCAAAACCAAAAGGCAACCGACAGAATGGGAGGAGATATTTGCAAAGGACATATCAGAT
Source organism: Helogale parvula (assembly GCA_004023845.1). Lineage (NCBI taxonomy): Eukaryota > Metazoa > Chordata > Mammalia > Carnivora > Herpestidae > Helogale > Helogale parvula. Next base: position 14,581 of record PJEM01000757.1, read on the forward strand.
AAAGGGTTAGTATCCAAAATTTATAAAGAACTTAGCAAACTCAACACCCTCCAGGAAGAAAATGGGCAAAAGACATGAATAAACACTTCTCCAAAGAAGACATCCAGATGGCCAACCGACACATGAAAAAATGCTCAACATCACTCATCATCAGGGAACTACAAATCATGACCACAATGAGATACCATCTCACACCTGTCAGAATGGGTAACATTATCAACTCAGGTAACAAGAGATGTTGATGAGGGTTCGGAAAAAGAGAATCCCTTTTGCACTGCTGGTGGGAATACAAACTGGTGCAGCCACTCTGGAAAACAGTATGGAGGTTCCTCAAAAAATTAAAAATAGAACCACCCTGAAATCCAGCAATTGCCCTTCTAGGTATTTACCCAAGGGATACAGGTGTGCTGTTTCAAAGGGACACATGCACTGTTTAGAGCAGTGCTGTTGACAAGAGTCAAAGTATGGAAACAGCCCAAATGTCCATCAACGGATGAGTGAATAAAGATGTGGTACACACACACACACACACACACACACACACACACACACACACACACTGGAGTATTACTCAGCAGTCAAAAAGAATGAAATCTTATCATCTGCAACTACATGGATGGAACTGAAGGGTATTATGCTAAGCAAAATTAGAGAAATGACAAATGTCATATGACTTCACTCATATGAGGAATTTAAGATACTAAACAGATGAACATAAGGGAAGGGAACAAAAATAATATAAAAACAGGGAGGGGGACAAAACAGAGAACAAACAGAGGGTTGCAGAAGGGTTGGGGGGGTGGGCTAAATGAGTACGGGGCATTAAGGAATCTACTCCCGAAATCATTGTTGCACTATATGCTAACTAACTTGGATGTAAATTAAACAATTAATTAAAAAATCCTCTGCAAAACTACATATATGCCTATTTTAAAGAAAAGTTTAAAGTAATTTACCTAAGGTCAGAGAATTAAGGTGGCAGAACCAGTACTCAATTCCATGTGTTTTTTCACATCATACAAGCTCTTAACCTTCATCAAGTTCCATAATTCCTTTTATTAATTTATGTAATTTTCTATTGAGGTAAAATCCACATAACATAAGATGTGCTATTTGAAAGTGAAAAAACAGTTCAGTACATTCACAATGTTGTGCTTCCACCTTCTCTATCTAGTTCCAAATATTTTCAACACCTCAAAATGAAATTCCATACTTAATAGGAGTTGTTTTCCACTATTCCCTCCCATGACTCCCTGGAAACCACATCTGCATTGTCTACAGATTTACCTATTCTGGATATTTTATATAAACAGAAGCATACAACATGCGATTTTTTGTCCCTGGCTTTTCTCACTTAGCAGAATGTTTTCAAAGTCTATCCACATTGTAGCACTGATCAGTACTTCGTTCCTTTTGATGAGTGAATAATATTCCATTATATGCATATACATCATAATTTGTTCGTCCACTGATTTCTTGATGGACATGAGATGTTCCCAACCTTTTGCTTTTGTGAACAGTGTTGCTACAAACATGCATGTGCCTATTTTCAATTCTTTTGGGAACACCAAGAATAGAATTGCTGGGTCATATGGTAATTTTCTGTTTAACTTTTTGAGGAACCACTGTTTTCCACATCAGTTACACCACTTTACATTCCCATTAGCACATGAGGGCTCAATTCTACACCCTTGCCAACATTTATTATTTTCCCTTTTAAATTTTCAGTTATCAGGCCTCAGAATGATTTTCTTCAGCCTGAAAATTTAACTTTTTAAAAGATGTCTTTATTTATTAATTTCAGAGAAAGAGAGACAGACAGACAGACAAGCAGAGAGAGAGAGAGGGAGACAGAGGATCTGAAGTGGGTTCTGTGCTGACAGCAGAGAGCCCAATGGAGGGCTCAAACTCAAGAACCATGAGATCATGACCTGTCTCACTTCAGTGTCCCACTTCAGTGACTGAGCCACCCAGGTGATCCCCCTTTAACATTTTTAATAGTGTAAGATTCTCAGCAAGAAATTCTCTCAGTTTGGAAAATACCTCTCTAAATGTTTATTTTTAAGAAAGAGAGCACACGCATAAGCATGCACGAGAAGGAAAGGGACAGACAGGACAGAGAATCAGAAGCAGGCTCTGCACTGACAGCAGCAAGCCCAATGCAGGGCTTGAATTCATGAACCAACCATGAGATCATGACCTGAGCTGAAATTGGACACTCAAACGAGTCACCCATGCACCCTGAAAATGTCTTCAGTTTGTCTTGATTTCTGAAAGATATGTTTGTTAGGATTAAATTCTAACGACAGTTTTTTCCCAACAGAACTTTTTTTTTTTAAGATTTTATTTTTGGCCTGCCTGAGTGGCTCAGTCAGTTGAGCTATCTACCAATTCTTGGTTTCAGCTCAAATCATTATCTCACAGTTTGTGGGATCAAGCACTAAGTCAGTTTTGGGCTGGCAGCGTGGAGCCTACTTGGGATTCTTTCTCACTCTGTCTCTGCCCCTCCATCTTTCCCTCCCTCTCTCAAAAAATAAACTTAATAAAAAAAAAAAAAGATTGTTGATCTCTTTATTAAAACAAAAAAAAAGATATAATTTTTACTCTACACCCTAGGGCTCGAACTTACAACCTTGAGATCAAGAGTCAAATGCTCTACTACCAACTGAGCCAGCTAGATGCCCCTCCTTTGGGAACTTAAAAAGTGTTATTCCATGGTCTTCTGGCTTGTATTACACATACACACACACACAAACACACACACACACACACACACACACACACCACCCCCCCCCTTTCAGGAGGAATACAGACTTAAGAAACTTTTTTTATTTTGAAATGACTACAGAAAAGTTCCAAAAACAGAGTCCTCATATACCTTTCATCCAGCTTCTAATGTTAACATTTAGATAATCATTATCAGAAAAAAAAAGTAACACTGATACAATGTGATTAACTATAGACCTAAATCTACTAGTTTTTTCACTAATGTCTTTTCTTTTAATGTTTATTTCTGAGACATACACACACACACACACACACACACACACACACACACACACACACACACAGTGTGAGAAAGGGTGGGGCAGGGAGATGGAGACACAGAATCTAAACAGCTCTGAGCTGTCAGCACAGAGCCCAACATGAGGCTCGAACTTACAAATCATGCGATCACGACCTGAGCCAAAGTAGGATGCTTAATCGACTGAGCTACTCAGGCACCCCACTAATGTGTTTTTCTATTCCAGGATCTAATTCAGGTTCCCAACACTGCATTTAATGGATAAGTTTCCTTCAATCTGTTAACAGTTATTCAGTGTTTTCTTGTCTTGCATTATCTCGATATTTTGAAAAATGCTAGCCAGGTATTTTGTAGAACCTCCCTCAATTTGGGTTTGTCTGATGTCTTCTCATAAATAGAGCAAGGCTTTGCATTTTTTGTAAGAACACCACAAATAAAATATTTTGCCTTTCTTAGCTCATTAGCAGGGAGTATATACATTGTGAATGTCTTATTGCTGTGCTACTGATACAGAGTTTCTCTCCACCATAAATTCAATGTTTCCCTTTGTAACTAACAAAATGTTTGGAGAAAATACTTTAAGCCTATGCAAATACCGTTTTTCTCATCATACCTTCACTCACTGATTTTAGTTCCATCATCAATTTGTGCCTTGACAACTATTACTGTAATACTTGCTAATGGTGACGCTGTGTGTCAGTCACCGCTTCATACTTAATAACTGGAATTCTTTTACATTTTGTCCCTTCTACCCATTCATTTACTTATTCAATTATTTACTATTACCAATATGGACTCATAGATATTTTATGCTACTGCATATTATGCAATACTAGAATTATTCGATTCCAGCTTTGGCCAACAGAAGCTCTTTCAGGTTGGCCCTTATGTCCTTTTGACGTGTTCCACCCTTTTCTAGTACTTCTTTTTTTTCTGGCACCAAAGATATTTCAGAATCGTCTTCTATTGCCTCTATCCCAGCTTTCTTCACAGCGCCGTGCTACCTCTTACCGAAGAACTGTAGGACCCGAGATCTGGGCACAAGATATGCTCATTGCTCCAGGAGTGCCACTGCTTCTAGGCATTCCCAGAGGACACAGCGAGGAAATACATTTCTGTACAATAATGCACGCATATACATACATCTACATTTCTAGAACTATTTATCTGTATATATTACATGTTACATAAAACTATGAGTTAATACTGATACCTCTGATACCTCAACACCAAAAAGTTTATTCTAGCCGTTTTCCTTTCCTTACTTGTAACCTCTTCATTTAACGACTAGGTTATCTGGCTGTCATTATCTAAACTATATTTACTTAAACATTCAATCCTAATATATACATAAAGTAGTATATACACAAAGCAGTTTCAGGCTCACTACCTCATATCCTTATGAGAAAGGGTAGGTTTACTACTAGAATATTATACTTGTATACAGTTTTTATCTTTAGTCTTACAGTATCTAGTCAAAATACTGTTTTCTAAAGTTACTTTGATAATTTATTCTCCTCCTCCTCAGGGTGGGTGCTATCCAATTGTAATAATTAGGTTCATTTGTTGGCTTACATTATTTTTCTTGAAAAGTCAACAGCTGTTCTTATCTTTGCCCTCTCTATATATAATGTGGGTTTTTTCCTACTCTAGCTTCTCTTAAGATTACTCTTTAAAACTGGTTTTCAGCAATTGGATTAGGATGTGCCTCAGTATGACTCTCATTGTGTTTATCCTATCTGGGATCATTAAGTAAAGGGATTATAGCTTTCATCATATTTTGAAAATTTTCAGCCGTATTTCTTCAAATACATCTGCAACTCCAGCCCCTCACTACCATCCTGAACTCCAAATGCGAAATGTATTAGGCAGGGTATCTGAAAATGTCCCCCCACACATCACTGAGGCTCTTTTTTTCCCCAGTCTTTTTCTCCGTGCTTCATTTTGGACAGTTTCTATTCTCCCATCACTGATATCTCTTCTGCGTATCTAATCTGCTATTAGGCCCCATCAACCGAATTTTTCCTTTCAGATACCGTATTTTTCTGTTCTAGAAGCTCCAATGGGTCTTTTTTACATCTTACATTTCTTTCATGTTCATGCTTTCCTTTAAACGCTTCAACATCTGTCCATCACCTCTGTTGTTGCTGGGTCTTCAGTTAAATTAGTTACAAATCAGCTTAATTCTTTTGAGGTCTGTTTTTCAGCACAGTTTTAAGGTAGGACTAGAGTAGCCTTTTCTCCAGAGTTATTACTCTAGCCCCACTCTTAATGAATACCATTTCTAGGGTCTACCCCAAATGGCCTTGATATTCAATGAGATCTCTCTCTTTTGGAATGGTCAGAACTAGAATGTCTCCCAACACATTTTAAGTCTCAATACTTCTACCAACTATCTGGTAGTTGTTCTTTCCCTAATAGGTGTTCTCTGCTCAACCATGGAGACCCACACAGCCTAGCATCCAAAGATTCAAAGGGACTTTCTGGATCTCACTGTCCACATAATGCCATCTTCTATGATAAACAATCCTGCAAACTCCAACCTCTTCAGTCTTTCTCTACTCTTGAGTTCTATCTCCTTGGCCCCACAAGACTGCCTTGTTCTGTTTAGATCCTGGATTGGAATCACAAAAAAAGCCAGGGTGATCACAGGTTTCTATTTATTTGTTTTCCTTCTCTTAAGGATTGTAGTTCTGTCCCACCTGTTACCAAATATTTAAAAACAGTTGTTTCTTATGTTGTGTCTTGTATTCTAGCAGTTTATAGGCAGAAGGCTATTCTGGTGCCAGTTACTCTGTAATGTCCAGAAATGGAAGATCTCAACAGTTTACTGTCTTTTAAAGGGTAAGGAATCCTTGATCTTTTTTGGAGTATGTTTCAAATCATTTGAGAACCTAAAGAAAATCATGGGTCCTTTGCCCATACCCTTACACCAAACTGTGTATATTTCAAGGAGTTCAAAGCCTCTGTCCCAGTCCCCCGCTTTCTACTGTTCCAGAAGGTTGTGGTTTATAGTGCTGGTGCACTACACTATCATTCTTTCAAAGCCTGAGAGCCAATTTTTATTCATTGAAAACTTGCTAACGCTGAAATTAAAGTATTTGAACCAGGGAAAAACATTTTTTTTAAATCAAAGACGACACTAAAAAAAAAAAAAAGTATAATACAAAGTTCAGAAACAATACAGCTATTATTCTTTCCTTGCCTGTGGCAGATAATATTTTTCACATATCTACATGATGATATTACTGGCAGTTTGATATTACAGACTGAAGAAACCAAGCCAAAATAATATGGGTTTTTATCTCCTATCCTAATTAGCTTTCTTGTTATATAATTACTAAAAAGCAAATTAGTTTTTTTACTATACTGATCTAGCCATCAGCAACAGCAATACTGATTCTGAATTATAAATATATACACTTCATAAACATACTCATTCTTTAACTGTTAAAAACTGACACCCTCCTAGGTTACTAGTCCTTACAGCAGCATAAACCAGCTCTGTCAAACCAGATGGATGTGAATAACTATCACGTCAGAATTCACCCTAGTCCCACATATTCACCAATAAATATCTGTTGGTTTAAGTAATGGAAGGAGGTTGGGTGCCTGCGTGGCTCAGTCAGATAAGGGTCCAACTCCTGATTTGGCTTAGGTCATGATCTCACAGTGCTTAAGTTGGAGCCCCACACTGGGCTCCGTGTGCTGATAGTGTGGAGCCTTTTTGGATTCTCTCTCTCTTTCTCTCTCTCAGCCCCCACCCCACTAGCTCTTTCTCAAAATAAACCTTTTTTAAAAAAGTAATGGAAAGAAGTTGAAAAGGTAAAGACAGAAAGGTAAATAATAACAGAGAACATTTAAGAGTGCTTGATATTTATTTATTTTTATTTTTGTTAATGTTTTATTTATTTTTGAGAGAGACAGAGCACGAGAGGGAAGAGACAGGGGAAGGGGGAGGCACAGAATCTGAAGCAGGCTCCAGGTTCTGAGCCGTCAGCACAGAGCCCGATATGGGAGGGGCTCAAACAGGAACCATGAGATTACATATGACCTAAGCTGAAGGCGGACACTCAACCAACCAGGCCACCCAAGCACCCCAAGAAGGCTTGATATTTAATTATCAAAACTCAATTGGCCCGAAAATAAGGATTTATTTCTGGACTCTCAATTCTACTCCACCGATCTATAATGCCTACCTTTATGCTAGAACTACACGGGTTTTGTTTTGTTTTGCTTTTTTAGATTTTTTAATGTATGTTTATTTTTTGAGAGAGAGTGAGAGAGCACGCAAGCGGGTAGGGGAGGGGCAGAGAGAGAGGGAGACAGAGAATCTGAAGCAGGCTCCAGGCTCTGATCTGTCAGCACAGAGTCCGACACAGGGCTTGAACTCACAAACCGTGAGATCATGACCTGAGCCAAAGTCGGCCACATAACTGAGCCATCCAGGCGCCCCTGGGGATTATACATGTTCTTGATTACTGTAGCTCTGCACTAAGTTCTGAAATCAGGTAATATGTCTTCCAACACTGTGCTTCTTTTTCAAAATTATTTTGGCTATTCTGAGTCCTCTGCATTCCTATATGAATTTTAGGAGCCACTTATCAACTTCTGCACACAAGCTTCCTAGTATTTTAATGGGAAATGCACTGAATCTACAGACCAATTTGGATTGTACTGCCATCTTAATATTGTCTTCTGATCCACGAACAATGTGTATCTTTCCATTTACTTAGATCTTCTTTAGTCTCTTTCAACACTTTCCAATGTACAACTCTTGTACTACTTTTGTGTAATTTATTCCTAAACACTGATTCTTTTTGAGACTAGTACAAGTGGAATTAACATCTTAATTTCTTTTGTAAATGTTTCATTGCTAATGTATAGAGATACATTTGATTTTTGTACACTGTTCTTGTATTCTATTTATGGACTTTTTTTAAAAACAGACTTTTAAAAAGCAATGAAGCTGTTCTATTCTGAAGTGCCTATACATTATATTACATCAAAATTACATTACAAATAACAAAGGTCATTCTAACAAAAAATAACTTCATCTAACAAAAGTAGCTGACAATACAAGTAGTATATAATAAAGCCCAAGAACTGCTGAATCTATAGGTATAAATCGGGATGAAGAAAGTCTTATCTGCTATTCATTGATTTTATTTTTTTTTTAATTTTTTTAATGTTTTATTTTATTTTTGATACTGAGAGAGACAGAGCATGAGAGGGGGAGGGGCAGAGAGAGAAGGAGACACAGAACCAGAAGCAGGCTCCAGGCTCTGAGCTAGCTGTCAGCACAGAGCCTGACGCGGGGCTCGAACCCACGAAGGTGAGATCTGACCTGAGCCGAAGTCGGAGGCTTAACCGACTGAGCCACCCAGGCGCCCCTTAGAGACACTCCTTTAATTCATTCAGATTCTCAGAAATAATATAATTACAGAAGACACTGGAAAACCTAATAAATTCCACAACGCCAGATAATAGAGGATAAAATAAAAGCAAGAGAAGCAATGTCACAAAAACAGAAAATTAACATGTTTGTCTATGCACAAAAGATGTAATATCTTTACTCACCCTGCTAAAGTTAAATTTTCTTACTGAAAATTTAAAATTTCCTCTAATACTTTATATAAGTATTAAAAAGTATTAGAGGAAATCAGACACCCAATGGGGAGCTCAAATTCACAGCCCAGAAATCAAGTCACATGCTCAGGGCGCCTGGCTGGCTCAGTCGGTAGAGCATACAACGCTTCATCTCAGGGTCCTTAAGTTCAAGCACCACATCAGGTATAGAGATAAATGAGAAATAAGATATTTTTAAAAACATACCACATGCTCTACTGACTAAGCCAGCCAGGTGACCCTAGTACCTATATATTTATAATACCCATGTAGCATTTTAAGTATTATTTCACAAAATCTGATTTCTAAAAAAAATCAAAAGCCCTGGGGCACCGGGGTGGCTCAGTTGGTTAAACCTCTGACTTTGGCTCAGGTCAGATCTCACATTCATGGGTTCGAGCCCCACATCACGTTCTGCGCTGACAGCTAGCTCAGAGCCTGGAGCCTGCTTCCGGTTCTATGTCTCCTTCTCTCTCTGCCCCTCCCCCTCTCATGCTCTGTCTCTCTCTGTATCAAAAATAAATAAAACATTAAAAAATTTTTTTAATCAAAAGCCCTGAAAAAGTAAAACACAACCATACTTACTGTGTCTTATTTTGAATTCAAAATTAGTACAGTGGAAATTAATGAGCTTTGTGCTTTCTTTCACATAAGCCATAAGATTTATTATGTTAGAGTCATGTATTTCCAAAAGTAGTTTTAAATTTGGCATCTGTAGTTAATTCCTCAAGTCCCTCATGAATTTCCCTCATTTCCTTTATTTCTGAGCTCTTTATATGCTCCTTGACACTTTTCTTTAAAAGGAAGGAAAAAGTTTTTCATGTCAAAAAAAATGAGCAAGTAAATCCTTGCTTGTGTGACGCAGTACGTGCGTGATGAAACACTATTTTGCTGCTTTTGCCATGACCTCCACTATCCAAAACTTTGGAAGCACATTCCAGTCGGTGTTCTCCAAAACATGACAGTATCTCCTTATATTCTTATTTGGTATCACAACATCAAGAGTAACCTACCTCAAATACCTATCTTGATCTCTATACAGAGCTACTCAAATCATATTTTTATCATCTGTTAACTTATAAACTACACCTCAATAGGCAAATACAAATATGGTGTTGACCGTGACTTCATTTTAAGAATTAATTAAGAAAGGCTGTGTGTAGCACAGTGATTAAGAGTATGCTGATAAACATGGTCTCCTGGCTCTGCCACATACTTGCTATGTTGCACTGGGTAAAACTTTAACCTCTCTAGACCTCTTGTTGCCTTCCCACTATGGTAGGAATTATAATTTCCATCTCTAAGATATTATAAGGATTAAATGAGATCATGTGTAAAAAGTCTAGGAGGGTGCATAAAAAGCTTTCAATTAAGCTATTCTTAAGGTGGTTCTGAATTTTACTCTACTCAATCGCAGGCTTCTCCCCATCTAATGCTTTGTCACTAGTGAGTCAAACTGTCCATTCTCGTTTTGGCCTGCCCTTATCTTACTCTGTTGACACACCTCCTTGAGCCAGCCCAAACTGTATCCCAGGCAGCAGCATGACTGTCAGGTTAGCAACTCTCTACTGAACTCACCCAGAACTTGCTCTTTATCTTCTAACCCTTTGCTCACCTTTATTCCACCTTTATTCCTTTTTTATGGAAATTTACAACTTTTCACATTTTTTCTGAATCACTGTAAAATTTGTTCATATAGGATTTCCAAAGGCCACCAAATCTTCAGAATCTAGGATTTGATTGACTGCTTCAAACTTATTAATGTATAATGCTGATCTCCACATAATATCATGACAACCTGTCACTTGGCCATTGTACTTCCACATTAGAATAATACTTGGAATGGCATTTATTTATTCTGTATTAGATAAAACATAGCCACTTTAAATTCCTACTAATTAACTTGACTACTCTCCTCTCCTCTCACTTTCAGCTCAGGTTTTAATATTTTTCTTTTTCTTTTTTTTGTAAAGAATAAAACCACACAACCTTTCAAACAGCCTCTTTCCAAGCTTATTTATAAGAGAGAGACAAAATATCTGCTCCAACAAGTTACATCTGAGCTGATCCATTCAGGACACCAGCCAGCCAAAGCATAAAACCATTTCATTCCAAGAGAAGTGGGAGGAGGTGGGTAGGAAGGATCTTCAAATGGGATCAGGCAATAAATGACTTAATGGAGGAAATGAGGATGGTTTTCCCTACTGGAAAATGAAAGACAGTTCTTTTGGCACAAAGAATTTAGGAGACATTGGCTTAAGAATGTCTGATGTAGGAAAAAAGGATATACTAATAAAATTTTAGCATAATATTTTCTAATTCCTTACCAATATTCCAACCTTCAATTACCTAATCTTATCATCTTTCTTCAATTCCAGGAAGCCTATAATCTCATACTGTTCAATCTAGCTGCTCCAAAATTTAGAACCAGGCCAGTCTCTTAAAAACTCCAAATTAAGCATGGTCTCTACTCTCAACAAAAGAGAAAAGAATGCCACTGCCTTTCTCCCCAGCTTCTTATCCCCTTCTGAGGTCCTTGGCTTTTGTTACTGTTTTTGTTTTTATTTCACAAACATTTATATAGTGCTTACTAAGTGCCAGGCATGTTCCAAGGATTTTACAAACATTAACTCATTTAATCCTCATAGTACCTCGCAGGGTTTTGCGGATGCGGAAATCAAAGGCATATGGAGAATAAGTAATTTACCCAAGGGTACAAGGCTACTAAGTGGCAGGACTGACATTTCAACTTCATCAGTTTGACTCCATAGTCCACAGCTCTGAACTATGAATGCTATCCTTTCTAAGCTTAAACAAAACCCTGTAACTCATAGAATGTGCATGCAAGAAATTAGATCAAACAAGAGTTCTCCCTCCTTCATAATCCAACCTTAGGTTTTATGCAAGATGCCAGATGAGAAAGAAAAGGTTGAAAGATTAAAAACAAAAAACAAAAAACGGCAAGGAGTCCTAGAATCCAAAGTAACACTAACAATGCTACAGCAGCCTTTCCCTTTACTGTTCCCTTCTAAAGCTCTAGTAGCATGTAAATTATTTTATATATCATTTAGTCACTTTTCTTCCAAATGTCTCAACGTAACGTTGGTTTATTTTTTTCCCCAAAGGCTTTAGCTGATACGTTGCTACTTCCCCATACATAGGAATCTACAAACCATCTCTTGAACTGTGTTAATAACTACAACTATAATCCATTTAAACCACTTAGTACAGTTCCTGGCACATAGTTAGTCTAAGTGTTAGATCATATTACTTTTATTATAAACAGAAAACTAAGCCCAAGAGATGAAGTCATTTGCCTATTTTAAAAAAGAATTGTCGGGGCAACTGGGTGGCTGAGTCGTTAAGCATCTGACTTCGGCTCAGGTCATGATCTCATGGTTCATGAGTTCAAAGCCCAAGTTGGGCTCTGCTGTCAGCTCAGAACCTGCTTCAGATTCATTTCGAGTCCCACACTGGGTGAGCCCTGCTTCCCTCCCTTCCTCCCCCCTCCCCCCTCGGCCCCTTGCTCACTTATGTGTGCGAGCTCGCTCTCAAAAAAAAAAAAAATACTGTTGACAAAGCCAGTTTTGTTTTCAATACAAGGTTCCATCTACTACCTATACTACCAAAGATTACTACAGAACAGAATAAAGAAACAAAGTATTCCAGTTTATGGCTTCTGGAATTAATTTAAAAGTCCAATGATTCATTTAGTCATTCAATGCTCAATCTTTTAATCCCTTAACTTTCACCAACTGAGGTTTCTTCTACTCTTTGTGCTACAAAATGATGACAGAAGGCACAAATCTAAGAAGTTCAAAACCATTTTTAACACACTGGTTTACATCAACCTCCCATTAGGGTTCCCTGGTTGGCTCAGTCGGCAAAGCGGCAGAGCGTGCAACTCTTGATCTCAGACTTGTAAATTCAAGCCCCACCTTGGCTGCAGAGATTATACTTAAAAATAAAACCTTAAAGGTGCTCCTGGGTGACTCAGTAGGTTAAGCAACCAACTTCAGCTCAGGTCATAATCTCTGGTTTGTGAGTTCTGTGCCCTGCCATCAAGCTTAGAGCCTGGAGCCTGCTTCAGATTCTTTGTCTCCTCTCTCTGCCCCTTCCCAGCTCGTACTCTTGTCTTTCTTTCTCCCTCTCTCTCTCTCAAAAATAAATAATAAAAACATTTAAAAAATTTTTAATAAAATCTTGGGGGAAAAAAACCCTACCATTAACCAGTTATCTCCATTATCTTTCACTGCAAATCTAGAATAAGGAATAATTTTTCCATTTGAGGGGTCCTGAACTGCTAAAAACAAAACATTCTACTTACAAACTGTTAAAATTAATTTTATTTCTAAATCAAAGAGGAAATGAACAACTGTTTTAGCAATATAGAAAGTATTAATTCCAGATAGCCTAAAAGGAGTACCTTCATTTGGCCTTTACATTTCCTGAAACACCCCACCTCCAACCTACACACCCTGCTCCACTAATGCTTCTACTTAAGTGATTCCATAGCTCCCCAACAACTCTTCCTTATCTATACTCGCAAATCACAAGGTTGCAAAAAGAAGTTATAACAATATGAAAATTCTAATAGACACTAGCATCTATCCTTCACTCGTCACGTGGACATTGGTAGTAGGTCTCTTACCAGGCGGTCCAATAACAGTGTAAACTGAACTACAGACCGACTGTGACTCCAGTAAAAAAATGCAGTGAAAAGTGTTAGGGTAGAACCAACTGTTAAGCAAATGAGGAATGGAGAGCTAACAGATGAACAGAAATAGGTAAGGATGACAGCACAAGTGTGCTTAAAATTAAAATGATGTGAAAAGGACTAAAGAAAATGGACAAGACCTTTAATACATTTTAATGAGTTTTATGTTCATAATATGAAAGTCAAAAGTAAGATTAAAGGATATACAAAATTTTGTCAGAAAAAGCATGCCAATCCTTCCAACACTAAATTCTTTCTCCCAGCGCTAAACAGTAACCAAGAATTAAAATTATAATCCAATTTTGTTGAATACAAGATAAAACAAACTTGCTTTCATAAGTTTTAATTTCATTTCTCAACAAGTTCCCAACATTTTCCCCCATTATTTGCTAAGAAAATCTATTTACTGTTTTAAATGGATTCCCTTTAAGTAACTCTTCTCAGTACATCTGTTTCATACGTTATCCTATTATTTCACTTTTCATTTTGTGTCAGTTTCCTGTACTACATTATAAACAGAATTAGGAGGGACCATAGAAGCAATGAAAGAGGTGCACCATCAGTTCTCAAACTTTTTGATCTGAGGACACCTTAGGTTACCAAAATTACTGAGAATTCCAAAAGGCCGTACTTTATATCGGTTATGTCTAAATAATACTAAAAATTAAAACTAAAAAAACTTAACTGTTAATATATTTTAAAATAATAAACCATAAATAACATTTTCATGAAAAGTAATTATAACTTCTAAAAGCAATTTTGGTAAGAAGAGTGGCATGATTTTATAGTTTTGTAATTTTAATGTTCAGCTTAGCAGACAACAAATGGGTTTTCAATCTGCTTCTGCATTCAATCTATTGCAATATGCTGCTTTGGTTGAAACATGAAGACTATGATGTATATGAAGTCTAATTGCATACAGATATGTAGTTTAAAAAGGGAGTTATATTTTAAAAGCATATTCAGATAATTCTATGATGCTACAGAACTCAACAAGTAGTACTTTCTCAAAGACTAGCTGCAAGTGGAATCTGAAACCAAATCAACAAATTTTTCATACTTGATTGCATTGTATCTATCAGTTACTTTGTATTTTGAGTGGATCTTTTTATCCATGTATTATTTTACAACATCATGTACTGGTCATTTGGAAAATACTGGTAGACTAATTAAGCAACATAGTTCTTCCACATGCTGACATGTCTCATTACACAAGATGAAAAAAAAATGTTCATTAATATCAAACCATGGACCTCATCAGGAGAATCTCTAAGGACTGGAAAACTGTCAAGCTCATGAAGGCTGACAGAAGTTTTCCAAAATTCTAATAATCATTTAAAAGCATGAATTTTATCATTTGGTCAACAAACACTATCATTTCATTTAAGAAAGTGTCTGCCAAATACTCAAGGTGGAATAACGATAACGTGCCAGTTGTTCTTTTAAGAATATATGGTGTTCTATGAAAAAAGTGGCCAATTCAAAGACTTTCACTAGTGCTTTCCTTAAGACAGCCATCACTTGTTTTCGAGTGAGGCAGAAGCATTTTACATTTACTTCCCATTTTGTCACAGAAAAAGATTTGTGAAGGATCAAGATTCAGTAAAAATAAAAATTATTTCTGCTTCATCAAGGACACTCTTAAGTGAAATTAAGCTTTGTTTTCTTTTTCCTGTTGAGTCCACAGTGGTGAAAAAAACAACTGACTAGTCCAGCTTCATTCAACTGTCTTTGTTAATGGTAAGGCCAGCAATTTTACACACCATTGCTTCTGTACAATCAGTTAAAGCATCAACATGGTGAAAAACAGCCAACATCTTAGAATTAATATGAAGGGCGCCTGAGTGGCTCAGTTGGTTAAGCAGCGACCCTGGATTTCAGCTCAGGTCACGATCTCACTGTTAGAAGAATGGAGCCCTGAGTCGGTATCTGTGCTGACAGCACGGAGTCTACTTGGAATTCTCCCTCCCTCTTTCTCACCCCCTCCCTACTTGTGAGCTGGGAGTGCATGCTTTCTTTCTCTCTCAAAATAAATAAATAAATAAATAAACAAACATTTAAACAATTAATGTGAAATAGTTTTGATTTTCTAGTCATAAACGATCCCCCAGGTGGGGTATGTGGAGATTCAAATTTTGAAAACCTTAGAGCTAACACTAACATTGGCCGAGAATTTACATGTCATACCATGTGTTTGATGTGTCCATTATGTATTTCATCTGTTCCCTGCAATAATCCTGAAACAGTTTTTTTTTTTTTCCAACAGAGAAGGAAATTCAGGTAGAGCCAAAAAACAAACCCAATGGTTTCTAATTTCAAAGTTTCTAATCACCACGTTTAAGATCAGACTCTGACATCTTATCAAGGGCGGGTCATTAAATTCTGCTTCCTCATCTGTGAAATAATAATTGTTACCTACTTTGCCCTGCTCACAGCATTGTGCCAGGCTTGTAAGAAAGAAAGTAGTACTCTAAAAGTTTTAAACTATATTTAGCAGTATTATGAAACAAATAAAAATCAATTCCAAGAAGGGGGAAAAAATCCTTGAGATTCAGGAAGATGTAGTTAACTTATTAAGTGGTTATGAAAACTTACATACCTGTTTTAAAACAGGTTAAAAAAAAATCACCACTGAAATCCTATGGCAGTTTGAAACCAAGAAATCCTACATCACTGTCATCAATGCCCCAGGTCACCCGGGATTCTTCATAAAGAACATGATCACTGGGGTATCTGATGGCTCCATCAGTTAGCTGAGTGTCCAACTCTTGATTTCAGCTAAGGTCATGATCTCACAGTTTGTGAGTTCAAGCCTGGCATCAGGCTCTGTGCTGAAAGCATGAAGCTTCAGATTCTCTGTCTCCCTCTCTCTCTCTGCACCTCCCCACTTGCGCTCTTCCTCTCAAAAATAAACAAACATTGGGGCACCTGGTGACTCAGTTGGTTAGG
This sequence comes from Helogale parvula, assembly GCA_004023845.1. Lineage (NCBI taxonomy): Eukaryota > Metazoa > Chordata > Mammalia > Carnivora > Herpestidae > Helogale > Helogale parvula. The sequence goes on from PJEM01000757.1 coordinate 30,900, forward strand.
TGTTCTCCCTCAGCTCAGGTCATGATCTCACGATTTGTGGGTTTGAGCCCCACGTTGGGCTCTGTGCTGACAGCTAGCTCAGAGCATGGAGCCTTCTTCAGATTCTGTCTCCTCTCTCTGTCTCGCTCTCGCTGCCCTTCCCTCACTCATGCTCAGTCTCTCTGTCTCTCTCAAAAACGAATAAACGTTAAATTTAAAAAAAAATAAACAACAACAAAAAAGAACATGATCACAAGCACCTTACATGTAGAACTGTGTTGTACTGACTGTGGCAAGTAGTATAGGTTGAATTTCAGTCTGTTTTGCTCCAATCACAACTTCTTTAATATAATCTACTTTCTCCCCATTTCCTATAGAGCCCTCCAGCCTTGTCTCTGAACAAGATCTAACATCTTAACTTCCCAGAAGAACCTAAAGTAAGTCCTCCACTCTTTGTAGAAAAGGCAGGAAGTCAAACCCAGAAAGAGAGAAATATGAAGCCAAGAAGACCAACTCCCAAAGAAAGCCAAGGATGCTTAACTTCAAGTCCAAGAAGACTGATGCCTAAAAACAAGGAGCTCAAGTAGAATACTTACAGCTGTACATCCATTATGGCTCATCAATATCACAGTCAGTCCAGAGTAAAGTTAAATCTAAGACTGACATACACACAACTACACTGTCCCAAAACCAAAACTGTTACCATCAAACTATCTGAGCAGTTGAAGTTTTTTAAATGCTTTGCTATTTAAGGCATTAATATCTTCAAAATATGCCTCAAAAAGATAAAATTGTGGAAAAACTTAAATCTATAATCCTAACACTACAAGCCAGCATTACTCTTGGGACAGCTGAAATTTCAAAAAATACATACATGAAATTACAGAGAGGCAATAAGGTAAATTTTTAATTCTTTTTTAAAAAATTTTTTAATGTTTTATTTATTTTTGATACAGAGAGAGACAGAGCATGAGAGGGGGAGGGGCAGAGAGAGAAGGAGACACAGAACCGGAAGCAGGCTCCAGGCTCTGAGCCAGCTGTCAGCACAGAGCCCGACGCAGGGCTCGAACCCACTAACATGAGATCTGACCTCAGCCGAAATCGGAGGCTTAACCGACTGAGCCACCCAGGTGCCCCTAATTCTTTTTTTTAAATTTTTTATGTTTTTTATTTATTTTTGAGAGACACAGAGAGACAGTATGAGTAAGGGAGGGTCAGAGAGAGGTAGACACAGAATCTGAAGCAGCCTCCAGGCTCCGAGCTAGCTGTCAGCACAGAGCCTGACGCAGGGCTCGATCCCACAAATGTGAGATCTGCCCTGAGCCAAAGTTGGAGGCCCAACCAACTGAGCCACTCAGGTGCCCCTTAAATTCTTAAATTCAAACTGCCATTAAAATGCAAAGTGCATATCAGTGCTGTCCCCTAGCTACAGTGTACCATATTCTCTTCTATTCATGAAGAATCTGCAGGAACTTATACACTGTTCTGCAGAAAACTTTTTTATTAAAAAATAAATAAAACATCCATAAAACAACTTCTTTCCTCTAACTTCTACAGGACAGATATGACATGCCATGAAGTTTGCTAGGCTGGCTTTAAGTAAGCTTTGCCCATAGAGTCTGAGAAAATGACTCAGCAAGACTTGGCCCATATGTTAACTACAGTTAAGCAATTAACATGATTAAGTTAAACACGTATTTCTGTAACATGCCCAATTTACAAATAAAAAAGAGGCTCAGAGGTTAGATGACTTACTCAAGCTCACAACATAAATTAACAATGATTAGAACCCTGTCTCCTGACTCAATCTTCTAATACAAGTAGCACTAAAAATATAATTTCCAAAAATTAGATCACTCCAAAAAAATATTCTTTGTGTCATATTTATGTATCTTTATTAGCTGCACCTAATGTCATAGCTCTTGTATTATTTCTCTGAAAAATGTGTTTTTCCCAGTAAGGCTGTATCTTTTTATTAGAGTTTTCTGTAGTCCCCTAAATTATATTTAAAGATTGATATTTTGGGGCACCGCCAGTGGCCCAGTTGGTTGAGCATCGGACTTCAGCTCAAGTCATGATCTAATGGTTCGTGGGTTCAACCCTACATTGGGCTCTGTGTGGAGAGCTCGAAGACTGGAACCTGCCAAGCATTCTGTGTCTCCCTCTCTATCTGTCCCTTTCCCACTCACACTCTCTCAAAAATGAATAAACTTTTTTTAATTAAAAAAAATTTTTTTATAGTTTATTTATTTTTGAGCCAGAGAGAGAACACGAGTGGGAAAGGAGCAGAGAGAGAGGGAGACACAGAATCCGAAACAGTCTCCAGGCTCTAAGCTGTCAGCACAGAACCCGATGCAGGGCCGAACCCATGAACCGTGAGATCATGAGCTGAGTCAAAGTCGAACGCTTAACATACTGAGCCACCCAGGCACCCCTGAATAAAAAGTTAAAAAGAACTTTTTAAAAAAGATTACTATATTGAAAATTGTTGACACTTTTATCTGACACCTGTTTGCAAGGTTTTATTTTCAATAACTTTAATTTGCCAAAAACTTAAAAATCAGAACTTTTTGGCATTTCAACTCACTGAATACTTCAAATACTCCCAACTGATTAAAAAAAATGCAACCGAGGGACACCCGCTTGCTCAGTGGGTGGAGCATGCAACTCTTGATCTCAAGGTCATGAGTTCTCAAGCCTCCTGTTGGGCACAGAGTCTACTATATGTGTGTATGCAATATATATACACAAATGCAACCAAAATTATGACTTATTTATAAAAAAGCTCAACACTGTAGGACACTTAGATAGATTTAGAAGTAGTTCTTTAAAAGCTCAAATGGGGGCACCTGGGTGGCTCAGTCGGTTGAGGCTCCAACTTCAGCTCAGGTCAGATTTCACATTCGTGGGTTCGAGCCCCGCGTCAGGCTCTGCACTGACAGCTAGCTCAGAGCCTGTAGCCTGCTTCTAGTTCTGTTTCTCCTTCTCTCTCTGCCCCTCCCCCTCTCACGCTGTCTCTCTCTGTATCAAAAATAAATTTAAAAAACATTAAAAAAATTTTTTTAATAAAATAAATAAATAAAAGCTCAAAGAGGGGCACCCGGGTGGCTCAGTCAGTTGAGTATCTGGCTTCAGTTCAGGTCATGATCTCACAGTTCGTGGGTTCGAGCCCCGCATCAGGCTCTGTGCTGACAGCTAGATCAGAGCCTGGAGCCTGCCTCAGATTCTTTATCTCCCTCTCTCTCTCTCTGACCCTTCCCTGCTCCCGCTATCTCTCTCTCTCAAAAATAAATAAAACATTAGAAAAAAATTTTAAAAAGCTCAAACATTTCCAAAATTTGGTAAATGTAAAAAGTGGAATCACATGTTACTTGTCATGTGTATGTATATATAAATCATCAGCAGCTTGATGACAAATTGTACACTTTAGTCACTCTGTGTGTTTCTAAATTTTAACATATAAAGCTGTCTTATGAATGGTAGGTAGAATATTGCAGCGCCTTCCCACTCTACCCCATTTTCTTATCTGAGTATCGCTAACACATGATGGGACATCGATTTCAGGTAGACAACATATTTACAACCCTACACCTTATGCTATGCTCACCACTAGCAGAGCAGCCATCTGCCATCAAACATCGCTATTACATCACTGACTACATTCCCTATGCTGTGTATCTTTTACTCCGATGACACTGCATTCCATAACTGGAAGCCTATTATCTTCCACTCCCCCTCACCCATTTTGCCCATCTCCCCACCCCTAATTATAGCTTTTTCATAAGCCGTTAGACCAATGTATATTCCACATTCATTCCAAGTATATTTTTTGTTCTACAGTTCTTTTTACCTTAATAGGAACATTTTTGCCATAACACTTTACACTCCACCCAAATTTATATGCTCATCATCATTTAAAGAAAAACCTTTCCAAAAGGGTTTATATAGATTGTTAGAGACCTCACATAAGTGAAGTCACAAATAAGAGGAATGTTCCCAAACCTCCTCCTGCCTCTGTCACTTACCATTAACTACTTCAGTTAAAGACAGTATCCATTACTTAGTTGCCCCAGTTAGAACCCTAACTGGCCCCTTGCTCTCACCAATCCTGTCCCCAATATCTAATCATACTAAATCAGGTGTATTTGTTTAGTATTTTAATTCTCACCTTGGTAGCCAAGACCCTCATCATCTCTCTCTTAGATTTTACCCAGCATTTTGCAAATTTGTCTCTCTGCCTCCATTAACTTCCATGTTAACAGTTTGAAATATATGTCTTCATTCTTTTCTACTCATATCAAAGGATATATAATACACTTTTAAAATCTGAAGTCACCACCCATTCCTCTGCTACAAAAAAACTTAGAAAATGCGAACTCCTTATTAATAAGTAAGACTTGCAAAGCCTTCTACTATCCAGCCCCAATTTATATCCTGCCACACCTTCCTTTCTAGCCACTTTGTTCTACCCATAGTCTCCAAACACACCACATACCAATGACTCCATTCCTATGCAATTCCCTCAACCTGAAAACACCTCTAACCCCCTGGCACCTTATTAATCATGCTTTAAGGCTCAGCTTAAATGACATCCTCTATGAGGTCTATAATCCCAGTCAAAGTTTACAAGTCACTCCGCTGTTTCTCACGTAACATCTTTACATAGCTTTATTATCTTTTACACATTTTACTGAACAATTAGGTGAGTGACTGGACCACTGAATTGTGACCTCACTGATGAGAAACTTTTGTATTTTTTTACGTTTCATCTCTATATAACCATCATACCCCTAATACACGACATATGCCCAATAAGTGCTATTGAAAAAACCAAATACCTTACTGCTACTGGTAGAAAAGGTTTTTTGTTTGTTTTGCTGTAATTCAGATTTCAAATGGTGGCTCTAAAAAGTTTTAATTACAAAGAAACATAGCTCAATTTTCATTTGTCAACAGTTTCTTTTCTGTAATACACCACCAAAAGAGAGAGAACACACTATTAGAAGTGTTTCCATATCTCACCACAGTTTCTAAAGTAGTTTTTTTTAAGTTTATTTATTTTTGAAAGAGAAAGATTGGACACGCACAAGCAGGGGGAGGGGCAGAGAGAAGGAGACAGAATCCCAAGCAGGCTCCACGCCAGCAATGCAGAGCCTGATACAGGACTCATACTCATGAACTGTGGATCAAAACCTGAACCAAGATCAAGAGTCTGACGCGTAACTGAATGTGCCACCCAGGTGCCCCTGAAATAGTGTCTTTAACTTAAAGATCTGTTGTATTTTTTTTTAACTAGGCAAAGGACTTTATTAGTATTGTTTCAAACTTTATTCCCAGGCTTCTTCAGCTTAATTAGCTGCAAAGAATGAATTGTGTATAAGCAAAAACTGAAAAGAGCTGCAGTGTCTAAGGGGCTTGGGCTTAAAAATATTCGAGATCTAGATTTTATCAGATCCATGAACAAAATTTTTAAAAAGCAGTCATAGTATAAAATAGCAGCTCCCAGTAACTTCTTCAAGTTTTATCTTCTTCAGAAGTTGACTCAATTCAGTTTGCTTCATTCTTGGAAGCTTCATCGAAATTCTCCACAAGATCTGGAACTTCATCATCATCCTCCTCTCCTGTAGCAAGTGGTGCCTTTCCATCCACAGATTGTTTGGGCAGAGCTTCGGCCAGCCTTCTTAAACTAGTCAGACTGTCTGCACCAAGCTGGTTTAAGATACTGGGTAGCATTTTGGTCAGCTACTTTGTCTCAGCATGGCCTGTGATGGTGAAGGTGTTCGCCGCCAGGGATGCCTGAACTTTAGGGTTGTTAAAGTGGATCACTGTTACTTGGTTTGTGAACATATTCACTTCTTCAATACCAGATATATTGTTTACCCCTAACTTCTTTAAGGAGAACTGAAGTTTTTTATCATCTGCTGTAGCTGTTTTTTGAACCCCCTTCTTCTTTCGGCGAGCAGTTCCTTTCCCACCAATGCGCACTTGTGCTTGCAGTTTGGCGAGTTTCTCCTGGTTCATGATAGTTTCTTTCATCTTGTTGGAGCGGAAATGGGACCGCGCGGGGGACTAGGGTTGGCGCTCAGGGGGTCTCGGGTGGACCAGCTAAGATTAGGCGCACACACGCGGGGACGCAAGATGGCAGCCATGTTGTATTTTCATTTACAGCCATTAAAAATAATTTTTTTGCTAACGTTTATTCATTTTTGAGACAGAGCATGCGCGCGAGCGGGGGAGAGGTACAGACAGAGGGAGACAGAATCTGAAGCAAGCCCCAGGCTCTGAGCTGTCAGAACAGAGCCCGATGAGAGGCTCACACCCCCAAACCGTGAGATTATGACCTGAGCCAAAGTCGTATGCTTAACCAACGGAGGCACCCACACGCCCCACAACCATTTTTTTAAATTTGAAAATTAGCTGAAAAGTTTAGCACTCCTCAAATATATTCTAAGTAAATAAGGTTAATTTGAGATAAAATTTAAAAGCTTTTCTTTGGTTTGTTCACCAATAGCAAAAGTCATGTCCAGCAAGACTTATTAGTACCCAGATCAAGACCCTTAGAACCTTAAACTTCCAAGCTAATTCTTCCTAGAAAATTAGAAATACTCTTTTTCAGGTATGACACTAGACCAATTTACTTCAGATTCTTAGTATCCATTCAAAAACTGAACACCAACAAATGGCCAAAAGTGGAAAATAAGCTCCTAGCACATAATAGGTACATCAAAAATGCTATTTTTGACATGAAAAATAACAAGAATACAGATACAGAAAGATGTACATAAAAGCACTAAAAATAGCAAGTAATTATAGATACTGAGGACAATATGAAATTACTTATGCATATGATTAAGTTCAAAATATGCCAGAAAGAAAACTAAGTATTCCATTATTCAGGCAGGGAGCCACCTGCGTGTTTTTATGTAGGTATGTACATAAGTACGTGTGTGTACGAGTGACTTCCATTGTTCCTTAACTGCCCTTTAAAACAATCAAGAAATCAAAATTAGAACAATAGAAAACAAAAGTTAATTGAAGATATACTAAGGAATATCAGAATTAAGGAGCCATATAGGGCAACTAAAAGACCCAGGTACATCCCTAAAATACAACATTCAACCTTTTTTTTTATAAAACTAATCAGCAGCATGGATCATGGAGCCAGTATGTCTGGGCTGAAACTCTCATAATCCACAAAAGGAAATCAACAGATAATGTCTAAATTTCATAGATAAACAACAACATAATCATATTATTTGGAAATCTGGGGCACCTGGGTGGCTCAAGTCAGTTAAGAATCCAACTTCAGCTCAGGTCATGATCTCACAGTTTTGAGTTTGAGCCCCACTCTGTGCTCACAGCTCAGAGCCTGGAACCTGCTTCAGATCCTGTGTCTCCCTCTCTCTCTGCCCCTCTCCCACTCACACTCTGTCTTTCAAAACTAAACATAAAAATTTTTTAAAGAAAAAGGAAAACATAATAGCAAATGCTAGGAGAATTAGCTAAGAGTTGAAAGGGTTGTCATAGGAAAGCAGGACTCATAGTGGAAACAAGGGTACAGGGAACTCCTGTTTTTCATTGCAAATCCTATAGTACTATTTAACTTTTTTTTAAACTACAAATAGTTATTACTTTGATTAAAATTTTTTGAAATTTGTTTAAAGAAAGAAAAGGCTGAGGGCGCCTGGGTGGCTCAGTTGGTTAAGTATCCGACTTTGGCTCAGGTCATGATCTTATACTCCATGAGTTTGAGCCCCATATTGGGCTCTGTGCTGACAGCTCAGAGCCTGGAGCCTGCTTCGGATTTTGTCTCTCCCTCTCTCTTTGCCCCTCCCCTGTTCTCACTCTGTCTCTCTCTCAAAAATAAACATTAAAAAAAATTTTTTTAAAGCAGCCTATTATGGTTGTGCGTGGAGTTTTTTAAAAAGTCAAGAAATTACTCATTTAATTATGTCTATGTTAACATAATTTTGACTACTAAAAGTGATAGTAAGCTGGCCAAAGGCTTCTGGTGAGAGTTTTTACGGTCTTCCAAGAAGATAAAAAGGAATGAAAGAAAGATAAAAAAAATTTTTTTTGCAATCCCAAATGTAATCACTGATTCATTCATGGATCAAACCACTGGGTAAATGTTACTAGAAAATACAATAGTCACAGTCTCAAAGCATTACCACATATCTTAGTTATTAGTTACAAGTGGGAAACATACCCTGACAATTTGGCAGACTATCTTACACAAGTGTTCAAATTTACTACTGTCTCCAAGAACAGACAAAATGACAATATGCACACTTCCTGATGTGACTGAAAAAGACAAATCACCTAGTTAGTATGTTTGCCAAAATGTTTAATTTTAATCTAATCATGATAAAGCAAAACCAATATGTGGGACATTCTATTAACAAAATACACAGACTCATTTGAAAATGTCAATGTCATGATCTGTTCTGTTCTCAATTAAGTAGTTTATAAAGAGACAGGGCAGCTAAACTCAATGTGCAATCCTGAACTGGACTCTGGACACCTCCACTGCCAACCATCCTCCAAAAAAGTCAAAAGAGGGGTGTCTGGGTGGCTCAGCTGGTTAACCTCCGACTCTTGATTTCAGCTCAAGTCATGATCTCACAGTTTTATGAGTTCAAGCCCCAAGTCAGGTTCTGTGCCAGCAGTGTAGAGCCTACTTTTGAGATTCTCTCTCCCTTTCTGCCCCTCTCCCATTCATGTGTGCATGCATGCTCTCACTCGGATAAACTTAAAAAAAAAAAATCCATGTTAATCAACCGTTTTTATTATATGTCAGGCTCTGGTCAACAATAGGCTATTATTAGTTGAGTTTTGGGGGAGTCAAAAGGTATACACATTATGCACAGGGGGCTGGGTACCCCTAAGTCCCATGTTGTTCAAGGGTCAACTGTACAACCTTGGTTCTCAAACTTTAACTTGTATCAAAATTATCTAGACGGCTCTATCAAAACACAGAGAGCTGAGCCCTACCCAAGGAGTTTCTGATTTAAATCATCAGAGGTGGTGAGCATCTGGGTGGTTCAGTCGGTTAAGCATCTGACTTCAGCTCAGGTCATGATCTCACAGTTTGGGAGTCCGAGTTCCACCTCACGTGAACACAAGCCTTGTTTTTCTTTCTCTCTCTCTGCCCCTTGCTCATTTGCACCCTCACTTTCCCACCCCCCTCCAAAAAAATATACATCAGAGGTGGGAGGGGAGCACCTGAGTGGCTTAGTCAAGTTAAGCATCCAAATACTGGTTTTGGCTCATGGCAGGTCATGATCTCACAGTTTGTGAGATCAAGCCCCACACTGGGCTCTGTGCTGATAGTGGTATCCGCTGATATTCTCTCTCTCTCTCTCTCTCTTTCTCTCTGCCCATCCTCTGCTCTCTAACTAAATAAATGGAAAGAAAAGAAAATGAAAAAAGAGGTAGAACGTTGAAAACTTGCATTTCCACCAGATTTCCTGGTGATGCTGGTGCTGCTGCTGTTAAGAAAGCTACACTTTGGGGGCACCTGGGTGGCTCAATTGGTTAAGCAGCCGACTTCAGCTCAGGTCATGATCTCGCGGTTCCTGAGTTCAAGCCCTGTGTAGGGCCCTGTGTTGACAGCTGAGAGCCTGGAGCCTGCTTCAGATTCTGTGTATCCTTCTCTCTTTGCCCTTTCCCTGCTCATGCTGTCTCTCTGTCTCTCAAAAATAAATAAACGTAAAAAAAGAAAGCAAGCCACACTTTGGAACCACCGTTTTCACAGTTGCTACACATTTTAAAAATGGATCATTTTTATCATCTTTAAAGAAAATCAACCCCACACACACTGACCAAATTTTACAATTATATAGGAAGGCCAAATACTGCCTAAAAGTAAATCATCCACTGAAGCAGATTCATGGCAGTTATGTGAGAAAATTTAACTAACAAATAGCAAGAAAGATGAGACAAACTGTAATACTATTCCATGGTGCATGTCAAAATCCACAAAACAACATATGATCATACAACACAAAACAAGCACACAACACCGTTGCTTTCAGGAAGATGTGTTTTACAAGTAAAAGAATCAAGAATAAATTTAAAGAAAATGTATTCACTCTTGAAATTGTTAGCTATAATGCTTTCTTCAAAATTATTGTTTAAGATTTCCAATTCTTTCCTTGCAGCACTCATTCCCATCAATCAATAAATTCTCTTAACAGAAAAACTGTATTTGAGAATACAGTTACCTAAAAAATTCTCACTCAACTGAGCAGTTTTAAATTCGGTAATTTACTAAAATTCATTAAGAGATCGGGGGAAAAAAACATTTGAAGAAAGAGTCCCTTCCACAGAAGTGCCAAAAGTATTCCAAGGGTAGACAGAATGTCAAGGATGGAGATGTTCCCCGAGACTGAAGAAAATGTTGAAAAAGCAAACTGTGCTTATCTAGATCACCACTGCAGATGGAAATCATCATTAAATAGGAAGATCACCATCTAGGGTAAAGGATAAGAGCATACACATATATACTGCCTCTTCATCAATGGCCTAAAAAACAATGCCTGCTACATAACATCAGCTAGAAAAAAGTTGAAATCAGCTCAAGAAAATATGTGTTGGGAGCTAAAGAAGAAAGTTTAAAATGTTTTGCACTAAAAGAAAAAAGAAGTTCTGTAAGTTGTGGTACCTACGTATAAAAAACATCTTTGGACGCCTCGGTGGCTCAGTCAGTGGAGTGTCTGACTTTGGCTCAGATCACGATCTCATTGTTTGTGAGTGAGTCTGAGCCCCAAGTTGGGCTATGTGCTGATAGCTCAGAACCTGAAGCCGGCTTCAGATTCTTTGGCTCCCTCTCTGCCCCTCCCCCACAAGCCGGCGAACATGCTCTCTCTCTCAGAAATAAACATTAAAATAAAAATTTTTTAAGCATCTTAATAAGAAAAAGTTTTCAAAAGATAAAGAAAAAGTGAGGGGAAGTCATAGTGTATAACTTAGTTACATTAGTTAATCAGATAAACATTAAAATTATTCCCTTAAGCATACAATAACCAATAGTCACAAACAGCATCAAAAGTAAACAGTCCACATACTGTTTAATTTACAGAAGATATTACTATTTAATATTTTCATTAGAATATTTTACTATTATAGAAGATATTACTATTTAACATTTTTATTAGAATATTTTATTGTACAAAGAAATACAAACTATCAAACCCTCTCTGGTTTATCCAAAAGTTCACTATTTGAGGGAAGCCTAGTAAGTTAAGAGCATGGCTGACCTCCTGGAAATCCATTTTAAAGGTTAGGTATAAGCTAGTTTCACTAAGATGCTATTTATGGCTCTGACATTCACATATCTGTGCAGACTCTTTGTGAATCAATTTAAAACAGAAATTGGGGCACATGGGTGGCTCAGTCGGTTAAGCATCCAACTTCAGCTCAGTTCATGATCTCCAGTTTGTGAGTTCAATCCCTGCATTAGGCTCTGTGCTGACAGCTCAGAGCCTAGAGCCTGCTTCAGATTCTGTGTCTCCCTCTCTTTCTGTCCCTCCTCCGCTCACACTCTGTGTCTCTGTCTCAAAAATAAACTCTAAAAATTAAACAGAAATTATTTCTCTAAATGCATCATTCAATATGTAAAAATCCTTTTATTTACCCGCAAAACGGATTCATTCACATTTCAAAGGCAAACCCTCAACAAGCCTAGAACTTGAAAAGTGGCAAATAAATCTTAAGTTTATCTTAGCCAGGCTCATAATTTTCTCTTTGGATTATATTCACCCTCAGGCCTCACTTTTCCATTGATCATCCCAAATTTTTGAATATAAAAAATTATTATTTTTATAGAAAGTCACTTACTCAGCATCTTGCAGAAAAAATATTCCACAAAAGTTAAACTCTGACTATATGTAAGGTCCTAAAACTTAGTCATTTTTTTGTCTCCAAAGTATATCAAACATTCTACCTTGGCAGAAACGACTTAAGATAAAATAATTTCTTCTTACTGATAATCATCAAGTTATCAAATCTACAAATGTAAGATACAGCAATATAATCCTTACTCTTCATTTTAGTTTTCGGATCTCCTTCCCTAAGTGTCTGTCTGGTCTCATTTCTTTTGGCTGCTCATGTTACCTACAAAACTGTAAATGTCTGCTGCTTCTCAACTGCTTTGGGATTAATAGGGTTAAAAATCAAAGTCAATAAGACACTAAGAAAACAGCAAGTACTGCAGTGTTGGAAGACTAATCCCTAAATAAATGTAGTGTTAGTAGTTGGTTAAAATTCTCCACCTTAAAGAAACTACATCTTTCATAAGGTATAGCAACCATAACTACATAAAATAAAGAAAATAGAAAAATGAGGTGCCTTAACAGGCATAAGGCTTGTGTTGCTCCCAATACAAAATGACTTAGAAGAGCAGCAAATGTATTGAGAATCAGACTCTAACTTCAGGTGCTGAGAAAGTAGCGGTACTTCGGTACTTGTCAACCCCCCACCCCAACCCCAACCTGAAACTCCACAAGGGCAGCCACCAAGTCTGTATTACTCACCACTGCATCCCTGGTGCTCATATAAGATGCCTAACACATTGTAAAATCTCATTTTTTTTTAAAATAAACAGCTACAAAGGCTTATAAACTGCAAAGGCTTATAACTTAATTTCCTTTATTTTCAGAAATGATATTCTCCTTGAAAAATATATAACTTTAATCTATTTTGAATCAGACACATTATACACAAAATAAACTCTCTTAAGAGACCTAAAAGGAAATGTAGTAAAATATTGGCTATACGAATCTAGAAGAAGCATATAAGGGGATTCACTGTAATAAGCATTTTAATTTTTCCATAGGTTTTTAATTTTTCAAAAGAACAGTTTTTAGAACCTCTTACTCACTTAAGCGAAGAACTCATGTTTGAACAATTATTTTGATATTTCATTTACCTTCCATAACATTCTTGCCCATTTATTATGCTAAGAATATATCCCCACACACAAAAATATGCAAAAAGACTACCAGATTTTTAAAATTTTGTATTTATCCATTAACTTCTGACTTAAGGAAGAAAAAGGCATTTTTTGTAAAACTAAGAATAATAGAGATAGAGTAACTTAATACTCACACTTTGTAAGGACAGATGTTTACAAGGAGGTCTCATACCAGCAAATTCAAGAGTAAGATACTTTATCATTCAATGCAAGTGCTATAATATATGGGACACGGTGCAATCTTCTGACGATTATGAATTTGTTGAAACATTTGTTCAGTATATTATAAAGTAGTGTACATTAAATACTATTTCAATACAGATAATAATTTCAAAAGACTTAAATTAAAGACTGTCATACTTTGTTCAAAAAGCAAAAATACATTCCCCCCCAAGGAAATCAGAAAAGAATTACACATCCAAATTAAAGCTGTTTCCTTTAAACAACACTGTTCTGAGCAGAACTAGTATGATTCTCTACCACATTCATCTGACTATCCTAAGTAACAAAAATATCAATATTTTGAGGATGGACTAGAGATTTAAAAAACAGTAGCAAAATATTATTCCTAATTCTACTGTATGTTTGGAGTCAAAAACCAGAGTCCATATCATTTGGTGTCAAAAATTACTTCAAATTCCAGGGATGCTTGGTTGGTTCAGTCAGAGGACCATGTGACTCTTGATCTTGGGGTTATGAGTCCGACTTTTACACTGGGGGTAGGTAGAGATTACTTAAATCAATCATTATTTTTAAAAAATTACTTCCAATTACATTTAAGATAGTATGGAAAGTTCTTTCTGACCCCTTCTCTGCAAAATCATACCCAGACAGTGAGAAAAACAAGAAATATAAATAAATAAATTTTACTTTCCTTTGAAGGAATAGACATTAGGGGTGCTTGGGTGGCTCAGCTGGTTAGGTATCCAAGTTCAGCTCAGGTCATGATCTTGTGGTCTGTGGGTTCAAGCCCCGCATCGGGCTCTGTGCTGATAGCTCAGAGCCTGGAGCCTGCTTGGGATTCTGTGTCTCCCTCTCTCTGCCCCTCCCCGACTCATGCTCTCTCCATCTCTCAAAACTGAATAAATGTTAAAAAATTTTTAATAAAAATAAATGAATAGACATTGTAATTCTAACCACAACAGATGAAGACAAAAAATCTTACGAATTCAGGGTCCACTAAAGACACCAAAGAGGAGCAAGCCAATTTACGTCTCAGAACCCTGGAAAAGTTTAGCAATAGGAGGTATCAAGTACCAGGCAGAAAGGCAGAAACTAATTAAAGGTTTACATAAGGACACTCTAAGACCTAGGCCTCCATCTCAAATAGCCAGATGTTAACAACTCAAGACTAAACAGGAGTCCAAAGGTTTATTCTCCAGAAAATATAAAACAGATATACTTTGAATTCAAGAACAAGAGGCTCAATGGAGTGACAAAAACAGGGAGATTAAAAAGCCCCACCCATGCTTACAGATAAAATACAGAATGAGGGGCACCTGGGTGGCTCAGTCAGTTAAGTGACTGGCTTTGGCTCAGGTCATGATCTCGCGGTTCGTGGGTTTGAGCCCCATGTCAGGCTTTGTGTTGACAGCTAGCTCAGAGCCTGAAGCCTGCTTCAGATTCTCTCTCTCTCTCTCTCTCTCTCTCTCTCTCTCTCTCTCTCTCTCTCTCTCTCTCTCTCTGTCTCTGTCTCTGACCCTTCCCTGCTTACACGGTCTCTGTCTCTCAAAAATAAATAAAAAACATTAAAAAATTTTTTTATTACAGAATAAAATGAATGTGGGGAGAACACAGAAAACTTGAAGGAAAAAACAGGCTAGAAATAGAGAAAAATGTCAAACAAGCTATCTTCCAAGAAAAAAAATAATTTGAAAAGAATATACTTAAAAAAAAACAAATTTCAAGGAACAAGAAAAAAACTACTAGAAATTTTAAATATGACAGCTGAAATAAAACCTTCCAAAGAAAAGTTAGAAGATAAAGTTGAGAAACCTTCCAGAAAATAAAACCAATTAACAAAGCTGGAAAATAGGAAATTATACAATCAATCTAAAAAGTCCAAAAACCAATTAAAAACAAAATAAAGGGGCCAGCCAGTTGGGTGGCTCAAGTCAGTTGAGTGGCTGACTCGAGATTCCGGCTCAGGTCATGATGTCACAGTTCATCAGTTAAAGCCTCACACGTGGCTCTGTGTTGACAGTGTGAAGCCTGTGTGGGATTCTCACCCCCTCACTCTGCCCCTCCCCCACTTGCTCACTCTCAAAGTAAAGAAACTTAAAAAAAAAGGGGGGGGGGATTATAGGTGGTAAAAATGCAAGAAAAGCCCAGAAATAGCAAGTATTTAGAAAAATGGGTTCATAAAAACAAAAACAAAAACAAAAAGACCTCACCCACTAAGATACATCACTGTGCTATCTGCTACCAGTGAGTAAAAAAATGTTTAAACCTAAAAACTTCTAGAGACAAACTAGGCCACAAATAATGGATGAAAAATCAGAATGACGGGGTGCCTGGGTGAGTCAGTCGGTTGAGCATCTGACTCTTGATTTCAGCTTAGGTAATGATCCCCCCTCCCCCGCTCTCCTGCACGCACACACCCATTTTCTCTCTCTCGAGCGCGCGCTCTCGCTCTCGCTCTCTCTCTCTCTCTCTCTCTCTCTCAAAAAAAACAAAATGAATATAGAAGTGCATAACAGAAGAGTTGGAGGATGCCTCTCAAGAGCAGGACTGGGGATGGAAAGGGATGGGACGAGAGATTTCTTTTTTTATTACTATAAATCTTCTACTGGTATTTATTTCAAAAATTTATCACTGATAAAAATTTTATAAACTTTTAAGAAAGCAGAGTATAAGTTGCTATTATAAGAGAGTCATTTAAGTCAACTTTAACTCTTATACATACAGTGTCTGAAGCCTTCAAAACATCTGCATCACCTGATTATGAGACTAAAAAAAAAAAAAAAGCCTGTACATTCAATACATTCAATAAATGGTACTGGAACAACTGGATATCCATTCCATAGCCAAAAAAGAGAAACTTCAACCTAAACCTCACACTGTATACAAGAATTAACTCAAAATAGATAGTAGGTTCACACGTAAAATGTAAAACTATAAAACTTAGAAAACACCATGGAAGACAATCTTCAGGATCTAGGACTAAACAGGGTTCTTAGACACCAAAAGCATGATCCATAAAAAGAAAAATTAGGGGCGCCTGTGTGGCTCAATCAGTTAAGCATCAGACTTCAGCTCAGGTCATGATCTCACAGTTCAGGGGTTCAAACACCGTGTCGCGCTCTGTGCTGATAGCTAGCTCAGAGCCTAGAGCCTATCTTCAGATCCTGTGACTCCTTCTCTCTGACCCTCCCCTGCTCATGCTGTCTCCCTCTCTCTCTCTCAAAAACAAATAAAAACTTTTTTTAATTTAAAAAATAAGGAAAGAAAGAAAAATTAATTAGATTTCATCAATATTAAAACTGCTCAGGGCGCCTGGGTGGCTCAGTTGGTTAAGTGTCCGGCTGGCTTTGGCTCGTGTCATGATCTCGCAGTTAGTGGGTTCGAGCCCTGCGTCAGGCTCTGTGCTGACAGCTAGCTCAGAGCCTAGAGCCTGCTTCAGATTCTGTCTCTCCCTCTCTCTGACCCTCCCCTGATCGCACTGTCTCTGTCTCTCAAAAAATAAATAAAAAGCATTAACCATGAATCCAACAAAGGACCAGTATCTAAAATGTATAAAGAGGGGCGTCTAGGTGACTCAGTTGGTTAAGGGTCTGACTTCAGCTCAGGTCATGATCTCATGGTTCGTGAGTTCGAGCCCCCACATACATTGGACTCTGAACTGAGAGTACAGAGCCTGCCTGGGATTCTCTCTCTCCCCCTGCCCCACTCTCACTTTCTCTCTCAAAATAAACAATCAATCAATCAGTCAATGTATAAAGAACTCTCAAAACTTAACAGTAAAAACAAAGAAAATGGGCAACTGACATAAACAGACATTTCACCAGAAGATATATAGATGGTAAATGAGGACATAAAATGGTTTTTCAACACCTCTGGCCAGCAGGGAAATGCAAATTACAACCACACTATACACATACCAGAATAGCAAAATACAAAATAGTAACACCACCAAATACTGGTGAGGATGCAGAGAAACTAAATCACTCACACACGGCAGGTGGGAATGTAAAATAGTACAGCCATTCTGGAAGCAGTTTGGTAGTTTCTTATAAAACTAAACATGCAATTACCATATGACCCAGTAATTATACTACTGGGCATTTATCCCAGAGAAATGAAAACTTAAGATCATATGAAAACCTATACACAAATATTCATGACAGCTTCATTCACAAAAGCCAGAAAAATGGAATCAGCAGTGATGTTCCTCAACAGGTGAATGGTTAAACAAACTGAGATGAATGCATACCATGGAATACTACACAGTAAAAAAGAACTACCGATATACACAACAACTTGGGTGAATCTCCAGAAAATTCTGCTATGTGAATAAAAGCCAATACCCAAAGTTATACCCTGTACAACTCCATTTATATAACATTTACGAAATGACAAAACTTCATAAATGAAAAACAAAGTCCTGGATGTGATAAATGGGGGCAGGGGCAGGAGTATAGTTAAAAGAACACAAGAGATCTCTGCCCCTTGGAACTGTTCAGTATCTTCACTGTGGTGATGGTTCCATTAAACTACACAAGTGATAAAACTATAAAGAATTTAAAACATACACAAATGAAAACAAAACTGAGAAACATAAATATGTAATGTATGTATATATGTAATTGCAAATAAGACTGATGTACAGTGTCAGATGTCAATATCCTCGTTGTGATATTACACTACAGTTTCAAGAAATGTTTCCATTGAGAGAAACCAGGTAGAATGCACAAGAATTCCCACTGTATTATTTTTTATAACTGCATGTGAATTTACAATTGCCTTAATAAAAAATTCTATTTAAAAATGTCTACATATGCATTGCTATTGATATGAAAGAAACAAATCAACATTGTCCTTCTGTTCTGATTTTGATACATTGTACTATTTGGGTCTCCAGAATTTTCCTTTTTCTAATGATTTACAACCTTGGATGCTTGGTTTCTGGGTCTTACTGGAAACTCTGTGTTCCACCATTAGCGGCTGTTTTCCTCAAAAGACAAATTAATTTTCATCTCTGAAAAGAAGGATAAACATCAAGCAATCACTTCTGCTTATAATCCAAAATATGTAGTACTGTTTTCAAAGAAATTTTTTTCTCATTTCAGGTTTCTCTTCAGGTGAGTTTCCTGCACTAATATTTTATTCTAACCATTAAGTCTTTATCTTATAATTCAAATTTTAAAAACTTATTCAAGGGCACTTGGCTGGCTCAGTAGGTAGGATATGCGACTCTTAGCCTTGGGGTTGTTAAATCCAAGCCCCATGTTGGATGTAGAGATTACCTAATTACCTAAAAATAAAATCTTCCAGGAAAAAAAAGGATTCCATTAACCCCCCCCCCCATATTCATCTTTTTGAAGGAAACAAATCTATGATCTTTACAAGACTTTTATCAGTCTTAGGGGTTGAGAAAATGTTCTACTAACTTTTTCTGTAGCTTCTTTCAACTCTTCCTTTATGACCTAACCAACTCCATAAGCAGTTTTCCCATGTATATCTCTTTAGCTAATTTATATTTCATTTTTATACTAAATATATCCTTAACAATTTACACTTTGTGCTAAATAACAGTTTCTAATTTGTAAATCAACACTTAACAAGCACTTAGAGTTCTCTATTAATTACAGCTCCTACTGCAGCACTGACTGGGCAAATCTGTACTGTTAAAAATCGAAAGAGATTGCCAGTATTTCTATCATTCTTTCTTTTACAAACCAAACAGGCATACGGGTATTTCCTTTGACATATGTGTACATTATTATGTAATTATACACTATAATTCTGGAAATGAAAATAAGTATCCCTAACAGCTCAGCTCTGTTCTGTTATGCTCTAGGTTTGCAAAGGACAAGTAACCCGAACAAATCCCTTGATATTAGGTGCAGATAACTGTTACTTGCTCACTCCTGCCAAAACAACAAAAACACAACACTGCAAATCTGTTTTTTCAAACAGAAATTGATGAATAGGAGAATTAGCATTAATTTTTTTTTTTTCAAACAAAACCCTGAAATTCTCAGAATGAGAAACATGGCCATAGACAGAACTGGATCTGGAGTCTAGTCAAAATGTTTTCACTAATTAGTCATAAAATCTTTTGGAACTTACTTCACCTCACCAGTCTGCTTCCTGACTTAAAATTAATTGCAGGGTTCTTTTCCAGCATTAATATTTTTTCCCCCTAACGTCCCAAGGAGCTCCATGTAGGTACACACAACGAAAAGACAAACCTGTCTTCGGTATGTAAGAGTTCAAACCAATGATACTAAAGCGTGGGAAAGTACCATAAAGGATCCTCTTGACTCAAAGACCACTGGCTAACAGTCGCTGTCACATGGAGCAGTGAGGAGCTGTCTGTGATCACATGCTCTTATAGAGAACTGGGTCAAATGTTGGGTAGTTTTTGTTTTTTGGATTCTTAGTAAAATATACATAACATAAAATTTACCATTTTTTTAAAAAAAACTGTGGTAAAAATACACATAAGATTTACCATTATGAGTTGCCCGGATGGCTCAGTCGGTTAAGTGTCCGACTCTTAGTTTCAGCTCAGGTCATGATCTCATGGTTGGTGAGTACGAGCCCCATGTTGGGCTCTGCACTGACAGAGTGGAAGCTGTTGGGATTCTCTACCCGAACCTCTGCCCCTGCCCCATCAAAACAAATAAATAAGACTTAAAAAAAAACCATCTTCACAAGTTTTAAGTATATAGGACAGCAGTGTTAAGTATATTCGCGTTGCTGTGGGAACTTTTTCATCTTACAAACTGAAACTCTATACCCATTAAACAACTCCCCCCTTCCACCTTCTCCCAGTCCCTGGGGGGATATATCATTCTACCTTTCATCATTCTACTTTGTTTCTATGAATTTGACTTTAGCTACCTCATTTAAGTGCAATCATATAGTGAATATTTGTCTTTTTGTGCCTCCTAACCATTTTTAAGCATACAATTCAATGGCATTACATTGTAGTCTAATAATTATACAACCATCACCACTACCATCTCTACAACTTTTTCATCTCCCCAAACTCAAACACTGTACCCATTAAGCAGTAATTCCCCTTAACTGAAATTCTGTACACATTAAGCAATAACTCGCCATTATCCAGTCCCCAGGCCCTGGTAACCACGATTCTACTTTCTCTATGAATTTGCCTATCCTAGGTACCTCATATAAATTATTTCATACAATATTTGTCATTTTTTTGGTCTGGCTTGTTTCACTTAGCATCGTTTTTAAGGTATCCATGTTGTTGTATATACCAGAATTTCATTCCTTAAGGCTGAGTAATATACTACTCTATGTACATAATACATTTTGTGTAATTATTCATGTGGACATTTGGGTTGTTTCCACCATTTGGCTACTGTGAATAAT
This sequence comes from Helogale parvula, assembly GCA_004023845.1. Lineage (NCBI taxonomy): Eukaryota > Metazoa > Chordata > Mammalia > Carnivora > Herpestidae > Helogale > Helogale parvula. The sequence goes on from PJEM01000757.1 coordinate 51,421, forward strand.
GTTACTAAGTAGATAGTAAGTTTGGTGTGAATGTGGAGAAATTGGAACCCTGGTGACAGCAGGAATACAAAAGAGTGCAGCCACTGCAGAAAACAATATGGTGGTTTCTCAAAAACTTAAAAATAGAATTCCACATGATTCAGAAATTCCACTTCTGGGTCTATACCCAAAAGAACTGAAAGAACTTGAATAGATAATTGTACACCAAAGTTCATTTTTAAAGAAATGTTTATTTATTTTGAGAGAGAGAACTCATGAGCAGGGGAGGAGCAGACAGAGGAGGAGACTCTGAAGCAGGCTACACACTCAGCATGGAGCCCAATGCAGGTATCAATCTCACAACCAAAAGATCACTACCTGAGCAGATAGCAAGAGTCATACGCTTAACCAACTGAGCCACCCAGGCGCCCCTGACAAAGTTCATTTTTGATAAGTCGGGCATCCTAATGGTGTGAAGTAACATCTCACAGTAGTTTTGAATTGCATTTCCCTAATTATTAGTGACGCTGAACAACTTTTCAAGTGCTTACTGGCCATTTGTATATCTTCTTTAGGAAAAATGTCTGGATAAGTTTTTAATCAATCCTAAAAGTAGGTGTTAAAATAAGAGTCATGAGGCACTCTGGCATTCCTGTAGCATGAGATGTTGACGGAGAATCACAGCAAAGTCTAGACATGTTTAATATGACAGAGGTTTTGCTCATTTCTCTACAAAGCAGTCTCCCCATAAAAACGGGCTCAGTTCAATTAAATCAACCAATTCTTAAATGCAGGTTAGTGGAACTATCCTACTCTAACAAAGCTTCACAAAAACACTCAAGACAACGAAAAGGATGTATTCATTGTCCCTCTCCCAGAGGCAAGAGCCCTTACCAATGTAACTTCTTGTGTGAAGCCCAGATATTCCATTTCCCAACAAATGATATTCCCTATGGAAAAGATAATAATATGCCTAAGCACGGAATGAGGGATTAACAATACCAAAAAGTAGCACATTCAGTTAGCCCACTAAAAATTTCTGCCTTAGGACAAATCCATGTAACTACTATTAAAGGGTAATGTTTTCCTGACCTCATACTGCCCAGAGGGCTACAACCAAATCAATCACTGAATTTACTTATCAAAAACCATAGCTCTCGGGGCGCCTAGGTGGCTCAGTTGGTTGAGCATCTGGCTTCAGTTCAGGTCATGATCTCGCGGTTCGTGGGTTCGAGCCCTGCGTGGGGCTCTGTGCTGACAGCTAGCTCAGAGCCTGGAGCCTGCTTCAGATTCTGTGCCTCCTTCTCTCCCTGACCCTCCCTTGCTCTCGCTGTCTCTCTCTGTCTCACAAAAATAAATTAAAAAACATAAAAAATTTTTTAAAAACCATAGCTCTTTAGCAAATATCCTAAAATTACTCTACTAGCCTAACAGCTATTATTCTTAAGCAAAATCTGATCCAAATATATTTCACATATATAATGCTCAGAAAAGAGACAGAAAGGAAAATATTAAAATATCAGTAATTTGTTTTTGCAACTCTGCAATAAATCTGACCTAAAATATCATACATAATTTCTGCTAGAAATGTGTGGGAATTGAAAGTACACAGAAAAATTTAAATACCGTAGTCTTTGTGAGCACTATGGGCATAATAAGCCTATAAAAATTCTTTCTTCTAAGAATCAATGACCAATAAATGACTAAAATGATTCCGCCAGAAATGCTGAGGGCCTGCCTTCTATTAGCAGTTTGGTCCTTGTGAATACATATTTCTACTCATTTCTCAATACTCACTTAGCAAGGTAACTACCTACTCAAACCTCAAGAGGTTTTAACAGTTAAGTGACAACTCAAATTTCACTATCATTCATAATTAGTGAGTGCTCTAGATTTTTTTAAAAACAAAACTAAAGAAATAACCCTAATCAACTGATAAAATTTTTTTCATGTTTTTAAAAAGTAAAAAAAATAGCATATATTCAAAGTTATTTCTAGTCATCTGCACATTAACCAACTAGCTAGTTCAATTTTTTTTTTTTTTTTTTTTTTTTTGAGGGAGAGAGAGACAGCATGAGCAGGGGAGGGTCAGAGAGAGAGAGAGACACACACACAGAATCCAAAGGAGGCTCCAGGCTCTGAGCTAGCTGTCAGCACAGAGCCCGATGCGGAGCTCAAACCCACAAACTGTGAGCTCATGACCTGAGCGGAAGCCAGACGCTCAACCAACTCAGCCACCCAGGCACCACCCAACTAGCTAGTTCAAACTGTTCAGATATGCACTGTCCAATATGGTAGCCACTAGCCACATGTGACTTCAAGCACTTGAAATGTGCCAAACATGAACTGAAATTAGTTTAACTGTATAACATACACACTGAAGAAAACAGTATTTCAACACTTTTTTAATACTGACTACATAATAAATTGATACCCTTTGGGACAAAATGAGTTAAAACATTATTACATTCTGGGGCGCCTACATGGTTTAGTCGGCTGGGCTTCTGACTTCGGCTCAGGTGATGATCTCTCAGTTTGTGAGTTCAAGCTCCACGCTGAGAGGGCTCTGTGCTGACAGCTCAGAGCCTGGAGCCTGGAGCCTGATTCGGATTCTGTGTCTCCCTTTCTCTCTGGCCCTCCCCTGCTGGCACTTGTCTCTCTCTCTATCAAAAATAAATGAACATTAAAAAAAATTTTCCAAACATTATTAAATTCTTCTTTTACTTTTTTTAATGTAAAAAGTATCTTTCTTTACTTTTTTTAATACCAAAAAATATGTGGCTCACATTCTATTTATTTTAAGCCCTACTGGTATAATAGACTTCTAAACCTACACACAGAGTGATACATGCACTATCTGTTGGAACTATACTTAGAATTTTATACTTACTCACTTCTCAGTTCACACTCATCAACCTATCTCCTATATCAAAATACCAAACATCGCAAATATTTTTATATCAAAATATGAGAGTTTCAGAGTCTAATGTGAAACTGCTTGGCAGAGACTAATAAATATTTGGGAGACCACCATGCACAGGGCATTCAATCCATAGAGTAACTTGTTCTGCTCTACTTCAACAGCCAAAGGTCCACGTATTCTATACCTAGCTAACAAGCACTCTGCTCCTGCAGTACGCCTGGCATCATGCTAGGTGCTTCACTCTCACTGACCCATAAAATCCTCACAACTACCCTATGTGGTAGATTCTATTTAAAGAACAAATTGAGAGGCACCTGGGTGGCTCAGTTTCTTAAGCATCCAACTCTTGATTTCAGCTGAAGTCATGATCTCACAATTCAGGAGATCGAACCCTACATCAGGCTCTGCACTGACAGTGCGGAGCCTGCTTGGGGCTGTCTCTGCCCCTCCACTGCTCGAATGTTCTCTCTTTCTCAAAAATAAGTTCAAAAAAATAATAAAATAATGAAGAAATCTAAGCACACAGAGGTTAAGTAACTTGCCAAAATCCCACAGCCTGTTGAAGTAGGACTCCAACCAAGCAGGCTCTAACCAAAACCACCACACATTTCCCTAATAAAAGGACTACACAAGGGGTGCCTAGCTGAAGTTGGAAGAGCATGCAACTCTTGATCTCGAGGCTGTGAGTTTGAGCCCCATGCTGGGTATAGACTACTAAATAAGTAAATAAAACTTAAAAACAAACAAACAAAAAGACTACACAAAACTGTGTCATTATCTTATAGGATTGGATTCTAGCTGTGGGCATGTATCCATTACAGAAAGATTACAAGAGATGGGGCTTAATGCACTGCTTCCTACTCTCCATCCCATCCCACCCTTCTCAATGGCAGGTAAAGTTGATCCTGATCTTGCTGAAGGTTTATACTATGCTCCCTTTTCCAGAATTTCTAGGCCCTATCCTATTCCTCTGGTCCAATTCCTATGTCCTTCAGGCTTCATTTCAGATATCATCTCCATGCAAGCCTACTCAGATTTCCCATGATTGAGGCTGGCCTCCCCTCCTCCCCATGTTCATCTCTTTGTAGCAATTTCCATGCTCTGCTGTGATTGTCCTCACTAGGTTGCTCAAAGGGTCTACTGTGTTCACCATTTATGGTACCTAAAACCGTGCCCAGCATCAGGTGCTCAATAAATATTTGCTGAACTATCTAACCACATGACCCGACCAGCTACAGCTAAAAGTGGTGGCATATTAAAAGCAAACTTAGTGGTAGGAAGTGCTAATCCACAAGCAGAAAGTAAGTTCTAAATTTCACGGAATTTATGACAGGTCAAGAAAACAGTACGATACACATGCAATAATGATTGCAACGTCTCCCACCCATCCCAAAATAAGGAAGAGTAAAATTAAAATCTCTTTAAATCTATCATTTGCCCAACTTAATTTCAGTATAACTTCGTAAGAATGAACTAAATAGCTAACAAAAATTTTGTCATGAGAAATCCAAATCAACCGATCCAGTAATGCTATAAATTGAAATCAGCTTAATTTTGACAATTCCCCGAGTTCAGAGAAGGCTTCAGTTGCTTTTTAAAATCATCTCAAATATCGGTGCGCCTGGGTGGCTCAGTCCGTTAAGCGTCTGACTTAGGCTCAGGTCATGATCTCACGGTTTGTGGGTTCGAGCCCCGCGACGGGCTCTGTGCCGACAGCTAGCTCAGAGCCTGGAGCCTGTCTTGGGATTCTGTCTCCCCCTCTCTCTGACCCTCCCCAGCTCATGCAGTCTCTCTCTCCCTCCTTCAAAAATAAACAAACGTTTTTAAAAAATCATCTCAAACAGAAAACTGGTCACACTTATGATTGGGTTTCACAGCACTGCCCCAATGCTGAGTGCTGGGTTCCAAATACAGAGGCAACCGTGTATCCTTTAAGATATTTATTGCGTTTGGGGGGTAGGAGGGGAGAGACTTTTTCACATACAACTAACACAAGTCCTGTTACCGCCACTAAATGCTCGAACCAGACTCCAAAGGGACTTTCCCAGAGCCTTCTCCTTTCTTTTCCAAAATGAGAAACCGACTAAAAAGGTCAATGTTTACTTCTTACTTCCACACTAAGTAATTCTGAAACGTAAGGTGAAAGCACATTAGAAGTTCTACGGCTAGGACTGGCCAAGTGTTTTCCTGTAAATCCCAGAGTAAAGTCAAATAGAAGGGAGAACTTCGTTCTTTCGGGACTGAGGACAGAAACTGATCATGTCCCTTAGACTACAGCTTCTGCTGCTGTCTGGAAAAGCACTGTGAGGCAAACATGCCACGGAGTCCCACCCCAAGCACGAAGAGCCTCCAATTGTTTGACACATCAATGGATTAGTCAACGCGGGGGAACTCACTTTTCCCCTCTAATTTGCTTTCATTATTCCTCACACAAACCCTCGAATTTACTCTAAGTTATGACCGCACAGAATCTTCTCTTTGCCCTGAAATAAAATTCAGGCCTTTAGCAAATGACCTACGACTTCAATCCCAACCACTAAAACAAATCCCTTACAAGTATCGTGCTTCTAGTAACGCCACACAAATATGGAAAAAGCCAATGCGGTCGCTTAAAGAAACAGCATTCTGGAACGTGGTTATTGCTGCATATTTCGCATCAGAGGCACCGAACAGAGTAGGAGATTTGAAAGCAAAAGACCGGATGGAAAGGAGGAGGAGACCCCGCCCCAGCAGGCTCGAGGCCGATTCAAACAGTAACTTAGGGCTGTCGCTTGGAATCGGAATCACTGAAACAAAGGCATTTATTACGAGAAGCAAGATGTCTGGAGTAAAAGACAAGGTTTGCAGCTACCCGGACCGTACACCATCTTCCCACGGGTCTTACCTATGGTGGAAATAAAGGTGGTATTGAAGGCATCATCCGAAAAACGAAAAAGGACGCAGGTCTTGCCCACTCCCGAGTCTCCGATCAGGAGCAGCTTGAAAAGCAGGTCGTACGTCTTCTTCGCCATTGGGAGGAGCGGCTCAGGCTCTCGCCGCCGGCGGCCCCAAGGGATCGGTCCCTCTCACTACAGCCAACTCCTCACTCGGGCGTTCTCAGGCCGGAGGACCGGGGAAGCGTGGGAAAAACGAGGGTTCGAGAGGGCGCCGGGGACCTGCGAACGGCCTCGTCGAGGAAGCCCCCCGACGGTGGCGGCGTCCGGTGCCTCCGAGGGCGGCGACCGCGGCTCCGCAGCCTCTCCCAGCCGCTCCGCCCGGTTCCGGGGAGTCGGTCGGGACAAAATGGCCTCCCCTCCCCCCTCAGGGCTGCTCGGCCGGGACGCTCCCACGGGCGAGCGAGCAAGCTCTGCCGTCGAGTGAGTGCGGCGGGCGTGAGGACAGTCTCTCTCCCGAGCAGAAACTCCGCGCCGGGACGCGGCGGTGGCAGTGAAGGAGGACCCCGAGCCGACAAGCTCAGCTACATAGCCACAGGAAGCCGAGCCGCCCCGGCCAGAGCCACCTTTTCCCCGTGCCCTCTCACGCCAGCGTGCGCGCTGCCTGAGACGCACGCAAGGACGTACGCCCGCCCTTCCCTCGCGCCCTAGCCCTGCGGATCGCCTCTGCGCACGCGCGCTGGAGCGTGTAGGGGCACGCGGGGGCGGGGAGTGGTGCGCCGGATCTCCCAGCCTCTGTCTAAGGCTGGATGGAGACGGAAGAGGGGAGGGGCGAAGGAGGGCGAGGCCGCGGGCGCGCTCCCTGCGGCCGCCTGATAGGGTGCGCCGCGTTATGACTACGCCCCGCAGGGAGGCGCTGCCTGGTGACTGCGCAGGCGCAGCACGCTGGAGTAGCCCCCTTGACATCCCGGTTGCTCCGGGGTCGCCCTCCCGGCTGCGCTGAGGATGCACCCAACCGTGTTTGTTGCGTGTGTCCAACCGAGAGGCTTGGCGCAACAACAGCCCTTAATGGCCGTGCGTTCCTGTGTAGCTGTTGCTCGTAAACGCCAGAAAAAGTGGCGCCCTGGGTCATTAATAGGCTCTTTGCTAAAATGAGACGCATCCTGGAGTGCCCTCCCTGGTGGCTAATGGTGACAGGAGAAACATTAGAGCTGCCTCCTGGTTTTACTTAAAGAGCAAGAGTTGAAGTTTCAGAGAACAGGAGTTTGAGATGGAAAAACTGGCCGGGCTGCTCAGGTTGGAATGATGTAATCCGCCTTCCAGGGCGAGGAGAAAAGGACTGAAGAACACCTGGGTGCAGGGCGAACCTCCCCGCCAAGTCGGGGAAGCTTCGGTGCTGTGCTCTACGCCCAGAACCTGCTCCAGACCTTGCAGTCCTTTTGGAATACTCTAGAGCCCAGGAGCGCCATAGGAGGCAACAGGGCCCGACCCTGCCGCCGAACGCTGACCAACCAGTGTCCAAAATTGAAGGATAGTGAAGCCAACCCCAACCTGACGCTGCCTCTTCCTTGCATTTTCTTTTCATATAGCTTATCCTCCTTCTTTCATCAGTCTTGATACTTCTCTTTTCCTCTTTTTCCTTTCTGGAGTTTAAACAGCCACACGCCTTGCCCTGCCATTCTCAACGTGCTTCATTGCCCCAAAGCACACCCAGGGTGTCTTGGTAGAGTAGTTGAACCTGGTAGGCTAGTTCAACCTCCTACGAGAGAAAACCCTGAGACATCTGGAAACGGTTTGAGAGAGAAGTAAAACCTACATTTTTACATCCGCCACCACCCCCAAAATGTTTGTGTAATCAATACGTAATTAAAATTGGGCTTTGAGGGGCTCCTGGATGGCCCAGTAGGTTAAGTGTCCGACTTTGGTTCAGGTCATGATCTCGCAGTTTGTGAGTTTGAGCCCCCCCATCGAGTTCTGCGTTGACAGTTCAGAGCCTGGAGCCTATTTCAGATTCTACGTCTCCCTGTCTCTCTCTGCCCCTCCCCTACTCGTGCTCTGTCTCAAAAATAAATTTAAAATTTTTAATAAATAAAATTGGACTTTGAGGCAGTTAGGGTAATCATATTTCAGCCTCCCATTTTTAAATATTTTTAAATCTTTATTTCTTTTTGAGAGAGAGTGAGAGAGGAAGCGGGGAAGCAACAGAGAGAAGGAGACAGAATCCGAAGCCGGCTCCAGGCTGAGAGCTGTTAGCACAGTCTGAAGGGAGGCTCCAACTCACAATCTGCAAGTTCATGACCTGAGCAGAAGTTGGATGCTCAACTGGACTGAGCCAGCCAGGCGCCCCTCAGCCTCCCATTTTTTAAAGACGGGGCTTGCCTGCTTCGTATTCTGTGTCTCCCTCTCTCTCTGACCCTCCCCTGCTAGCACTGTCTCTCTCTGTCTCTCAAAAATAAATTAAAAAAAAATTTTAGGGGTGCCTGGGTGGCTCAGTTGGTTAGGCGTCTGGCTTTGGCTCAGGTCATGATCTCACAGTTTGTGGGTTCGAGCCCTTCGTCAGGCTCTGTGCTGACAGCTAGCTCAGAGCGTGGAGCCTGTTTCAGATTCTGTGTCTCCCTCTCTCTCTGACCCTCCCCTGCTCGCGCTGTCTCTCTCTGTCTCTCAAAAATAAATAAAAAACATTAAAAAAATTTTTTTAAATAAATAAAGACTTGGCTTGCATTCTTCCTTCCCAAGCACCCCTGAAGTTCACTACTGAAAATACTTGTCTTCTCTAATACATCTCGCTCTTCAGTATGTTCTAGTGATTGCTCTTGTCACTTAAACCTTATCCTCTATAATTTTTCCTGTCGTTGGGAATGTCTTATAATAATACCAACAATTCTAATATACGCTAGCTATGTAAATCACAAAACATGCTATGGTCAATGCTTCCCAGGGCTGTCGTCAGTGAAGAGGCGTGATTCTCCCTTTCAAAAGAAGTTTAATTCAAGCCCCAATGTCATAAAGCATTTCTCATATGTTATTATTTTTAAATGTAGAAATCCTAATTCATTCCATTACATAAAATTTGGGAATAAGGACAGCTACTTATGAAAAATAAATTGGGGCGCCTGTGAGGCTCAGTCAGTTGAGCATCCAACTCTTGATCTCTGCTCAGGTCTTATTCCTGGGGTCATGGAATCCAGCCCCGCATCAGGCCCTGTACTGAGAGCACAGAAGCTGCTTGAAATTCTCTCTCTTCTTCTCTCTCTCTCTCTCTGTCCCTGCCCCCCAATAAACTTAAAAAATAAAAATAAATATGAAAAATAAATTTAGAAACTTTATGCTTTATCTTAGCTGTTTCTTTTTTTAATGTTTATTTATTTTGAAAGAGCATGAGCGCTCAAGTGGGGGTGGGACAGAGAGAGGGAAAGAGAGAATCCTAAGCAGGCTCCTTGAAGTCAACGCAGAGTCCAACGTGGGGCTCAAACCCACAAACCATGAGATCATAACCTGCGCAAAACTCAAGAGCGGGACTCTTGACTGACTGAGTCACCCAGGAACTCCTATCCCTGTTGTTTTGAGCAGTTACACGAACTAGAGCCTTTTCTCCACGGGCTCCATATTCTGAAACCTTAGGAGTTAGTTGCACTTATTAACAAATTGTATATGTTATTGGGTCTGGATCATAGAATTTTAGAGCTTTCATATCTTTTAAATCATAATTCCACTCTTGTATGTAATTTACAGATAAGTCTAAGTCTTAGATAGGTTCGAGACTTGCCAGAGGTCACGCATTAGTGGCAGAGCCAGCACTAGGTGCGAGGGAAAAGGGAAGAGAACCCCTACAGGACATCACATTGTATGGAAGTGGGAACTGCGAGGCTCAGCCACTACTTAATGTTTGGCTTTCCTAAAGTTAATTAAAAGTTTTTAAAAGTTTTGCTGGAGTAGGACGTAAGCATCAAGCTATCTTACCACTGAAGATGGCTGGAACGATCAAGGCATGAAATGTCTCTGACTTTAAAGAAAAAAGAAGAATAAAATGGGAGTCTATGTAGGCCTAAAAGGAAAACATAGTGTTATGAAGTAATATTTGGTAAATGCTAAAACTTAGTAAAAGAAAATGCCAATTTAGTTAGTACTAGCTTAGGATTTATGCCCTTTAAAAAAGTTCTCTGTAAATCTAGTCCCCAAATATTTGCAAAGCCAAGAAAGAAAATACATATGTTTATATGTTCATATTATTAGTTAAAATATTATTTCTATATCTTTCTAGAGGACACATGGCTTCCAGTCCTCAGCTTCAACTTGTGGGATCTGCCTTTAAAGCTTATAAGAAATTTCTACCTTGTTGCCCCTCCCCCATTTGTGCTCCCTGTCTCCCTCTCTCTCTCTTTCTCTCTCTCAAAAATAAATAAACATTTAAATTAAAAAAAAAAAAAAAGGAAATTCCTACCTTGGGACACCTGGCTGGCTGGGTCCAAGGAGCATGTGACTCTTGATCTTGGAGTCGTGGGTTTGAGCCTCATGTTGGGTGTAGAGATTACATACAGATAGACAGACACAAACAAGCAAACAAACAAACAAACAAAATTCCTGCCTCAATAGATATTGACTCAAGATCATCTTTACTCCTCTTCCTGCCTGTGTTTTCCATTCTCTATACCTGATTTCTGCCTCTAATTTCTCTGCCCCTTGCTCTCTCTTTTCTTAAAAATGGAGTTGGTCCCGTGAATGGCAGTCCCACTGCTACGTCATCACCTTGTCATAAAACCCACCACTACAATCTCAGGGATTTTGCCTGTTTCTTGTGTTTACACTCCCAATCTTCAGCAGGGATTTCCATAAGAAATGTCTTTGTTACACATCCCCATGCGAAGTAGCGACTGCTCAGAGCTGCAACTGTTCCCATCACCGTCACCTGCCAATATTCTGCTCTGCGTACATATCTTGACTTAGTCGTACCTCTTGTTCGAAAATGATCGCCCCGTGAGCCTTCCCCATCCCATTGAATGTGTTTGTTCTAACCTTCTCCGGGGATACCTCAGCTCCAAACTGCTGGGCTACTCAGCTGGCACTTAGGGGCAAGCCCTAGCCAATGAACTTTCTTTCCTACCCTAGCTTCCACACATTAGTCTCCAGACCAACTGAACTGTCATCTTTTTCTGCAAGTACTCTGCATCTTCTTGATTTCTTGCTTGGTTTAATGAGGTTCTGTCCATGTGAAATGCCCCCTCTCCTCACCCCGCCTCTATCCCCTCAGCCTTCAGCTTAAATGTCCTCACCATAGACTGTCTTCCCCAACACTCTTGCTGGAAGGAATTTCTCTTTTGAACTCCCAGAGCACTTTTAAAAATCAATTGTTTCCCCTTTATTATTTAGGTAATACATATTTATCTTTAGAAACTTAGAAACTGCAGATAAACAAAACAAAATGTTTTAATTATTAAAAATTCTACCCCCATCGCTTCTCAACCTTTTGGCTAAGATCAAGTGTAGTATCTGTTCTTATCAGTTTAAAAATTCTACCCCCAGGATTACCTGGCTGACTCAGTCAAAGAGCATGCAACTCTTGATCTTGGGGTTGTGAATTTGAGCCCCATGTTGGGTATAGAGCATACTTTTAAAAAATCTACCCCCAGAGATAACCACTATTAGTATTTTGGTGAATAACATGTAAATATTCTTCCCATAGCTCTTTATTTAGATACTTTTTATACATTTTCCACAATTATAAAGGTAATTTATGTACATATCTTATTTTCTCCAATTTGAGTCTCCTTGAGAGCTTGTGACTATTATATTCATCACTTTGCACAGAGTCTTCAGTATATCAGAAAGTCAAAACATGTTTATTGAAGGAAAAAATAAAATGAAAGTCACATATTCACTTTTTTCCCTGGAAAATAACACTAATTTGGAGAAATTTTAAGTGTCGGGGAAAAAACTGAAAACTCAAAAGAGGGGGCGACGGGTGGCTCATTCAGTTAAGGATCTGACTCTCAATTTAGGTTCAGGTCATGATCTCACAGTTCCTGAGTTTGAGCCCCATGTTGGACTCTGTGCTGACAGCAAGAGGTCTGCTTGGAATTCTGGCTCCCTCTCTTTCTAAATCTCTCCAACTCACATGCATGTGCTCTCTCTCTCTCTCTCTCTCTCTCTCTCTCTCTCTCAAAAATAAATATTTTATTTTAATTTTTTAATGTTTATTTTTGAGAGAGAGAGACAGAGCGCAAGCTGGGGAGGGACAGAGAGAAAGGGAGACACAGAATTTAAAGCAGGCTCCAGGCCTTGAGCTGTCAGCACAGAGCCAGATGCAGGGCTCAACCCCAGGAATGGTGAGTTCATGACCTGAGTCAAAGTCAGACACTTAACCAACATAGCCACCCAGACGCCCCAATAAATATTCCTTTTTGAGAGAAAGAACACAAGTGAGTGAGGAGCAGACAAAGAGAGAATCCCAAGAGAGGAACAGAGAGGAAGGGAGATAGGGAGAGAAGCAGGGCTCACTAGAAGCAGGGCTCATGTTAACCTGGAGCAGCACAGGTGTTCAACCTCAGCAGGTCTCATGCTCACCCCAAATGGGGCTCTGGCTCACCCAGTGTGGGACTCGAACTCACAAACCATAAAATCATGACCTGAGCTGAAGTCAACATTCTTCACACCTGAACCACCCAGGCACCCAAATAAATAAACATTTTTTAAAAATAAAAATAAAAATGGCACAAAAACAAACACTCAGATCAATGGAACAGAATAGAGGGGTGCCTGGTTGGCTCAGTCGGTTGAGAGTTCGACTTTGGCTCAGGTCATGATCTCACAGTTCATGGGTTCGAGTCCTTTGTGCTGACAGCTTGGAGCCTGCTTTGGATTCAATGTCTCCCTCTCTCTCTGCCCCTCCCTCACAAGCACTCTGTCTCTCTGTGTCTTTCAAAAATGCATAAACATTTTTTAAAAAGTATTTTAATGGAAATAGAACAGAGAGCCCAGGAATGGACCCACAAAACATATGGTCAACTAATCTTTGACAAAGCAGGAAAGAACATCCAATGGAATAAAGACAATCTCTTTCAGCAAGTGGTGCTGGGAAAACTGGACAGCAACATGCAGAAAAATGAACCAGGACCACTTTCTGGACCCTACACAAAGATAAACTCAAAACGGATGAAAAACCTAAATGTAAGACAGGAAGCCATCAAAATCCTCGAGGAGAAAGCAGCCAAAAACCTCTTTGACCTTGGCCTCAGCAACTTCTTACCCAACAAGTCCTCAGAGGCAAGGCAAACAAAAGCAAAAATGAACTTTTGGGGCCTAATCAAAATAAAAACCTCCTGCACAATGAAGGAAACAATCAGCAAAACCAAAAGGCAACTGAGGGAGTGGGAGAAGATATTTGCAAATGACATATCAGATAAAGGGTTAGTATCCAAAATCTATAAAAAAAGCTTATCAAACTCAACACCCAAAAAAACAAATAATCCAGTGAAGAAATGGGCAAAAGACATGAATGAATAGACGCTTCTCCAAAGAAGACATTCAGATGGCCAACTGACACACGAAAAAAATGCTTAATACAACTCATCATCAGGGAAAGACAAATCAAAACCACAATGAGATACCACCTCACACCCATCAGAATGGCTAACATTAACAACTCAGGCAACAACAGATGTTGGCGAGGATGCAGAGAAACAGGGTCTCTTTTGCACTGCTGCTGGGAAAGCAAACTGGTGCAGCCACTCTGAAAAATAGTATGGAGGTTCCTCAAAAAATTAAAAATAGAACTACTGTAAGACACAGCAATTGCACTACTAGGTGTTTATCCAAGGGATACAGGTGTGCTGTTTTGAAGGGGCACATGCACCCCAATGTTTATAGCAGCGCTATCGACAATAGTCAAAGTATGGAAAGAGTCCAAATGTCCATCAATGGATGAATGATTAAAGAAGATATGGCATACACACACACACACACACACACACACAAGTATTACTTGGCAATCAAAAAGAATGAAATCTACATGGATGGAACTAGAGGGTGTTATGCTAAGCGGAATTAGTCAGAGAAAGACAAATATCATATGACTTCACTCATATGAGGACTTTAAGATATTAAACAGATGAACATAAGGGAAGGGAACAAAAATAATATAAAAACAGGGAGGGGCACAAAACATAAGAGACTCTTAAATATGGAGAACAAACAGAGGGTTACCGAAGGAGTTGTGGGATGGGGGATGGGCTAAATGGATAAGGGGCACTAATGAATCTACTCCTGAAATCATCGTTGCACTCTATGCTAACTAACGTGGATGTAAATTTTTAAAATAAATTAAAAAATAATAATAATAAATAAATAAATAAAAGCGATTATGGATCCAGTAGGAACCCTAACCAATCTAGAGGTTGTATATTCACACATAAAAATATAAATATGTAAATTAACCATTTGTTAATGTCTTAAAGAAAGAAGAATCATCCAAGGCAAATGATAATTATTTTCTAATAATTGTCTGTTCAACTAGGTAGTTAAGTAATAACTGCTCAATTCGCAGTACTTAAAAAATGGGAGCAGCAAGAAATCCACAAACATAGTAATTCTCTTTTAACATGAAGACATACAGAGTCAGCCTCTGGGTGGATCAATGCAAAACGGGGCTACAAGGCACCCGTGATCCATCACAGGGACTGGAAGTTTTACAGCAGCAGACGTCAGAGCTCTGAAGAACAGAGAACGCTTTAGATAAACTGAGAGACAGAGACAGGAGGGGAGAGCATAAGGTATGACAACTTGACCTGCATGAGACGGTTGGAAAAATGATAGAAGCACCAAAAGTTAGAAGAGAACAGAGAGAGAAAAGGCACTTTCTAGAGGCAGAACCAGGGGAGGAGAATGCTTTAGCCCTTTTCCAAGCCAAGAACTGTTAAGCTACACTTGTGACTTACAAATGTCTAGGCTTGTGGCATGATATGATGGGGTCACAGTGATCTGATCTTGAATCTTTGTTCCATCTTACTTAGCGGGGTCATCTCAGGCAGTTACTAATCAACCTGAACTTCAGTTTCTTCATCTGGAAAGGAAGGTTATCAGTAGCTACCAAATCAAGCTATTGTGAAGATTAAAATAATTCACGTAAAGACCCTAGCAGTGGGACTAGCAGTCCCTTAAACATTGATTCTCTTCCCCGGTGAGATGTAAACTACCTAAGGAACTGCTGCTATGTCTCCTGTATTACCTAACCCAGAGTCTTGCATGTAACAGGGGCTCAATACATGCAAATTAGATTAAATCCCATCTGCATTAGAGGAAATCTTGGAAGGCATCTAAACTAATTTTCTGCTCCATGCAGAAATGCCCTGGCCAACCAGCGGTCTGTCCAGTTTGTGACATTACCAGTTAGCTTGCTGATATCAAGAGGACTGATTAAAGCGCTCGGTATTTCTTTCTTTATATATATTTATTTTATTTTATTTTGAGAGAGAGGAACAGGGAAGGGAAGATAGAGAGGGGGACAGAGGATCTGAAGCAGGCTCTGCACTGATAGCAGTGATCCTGATGCGGAGCTCAAACTCATCAACTGTGAGCTCATGACCGGAGCTGAAGTCAGATGCTCAACAGACTGAGCCGGCGCTTGGTATTTCTGACAGAAAAGTGTTCCACATACTGAGTCTAAGAGTGCTTCCCCGTAACATCGCCTGTTTGTCCTAACTCTGTGCTCTGGAGCAACACAGAATGAACTTTCCCTCACATTCAGACGACAGCTCTTCAACTATTTGAAGATAGCATTGGTATTTTCCTCTAAGCTGCTCCAAGCTAACTCTCTTCATATAAGATGACTCTCAGATAACTTTCAGCACTACCATTTTGGTTTGCATGTGTCCCTCCAGTGTTAGGTGGCACTAATAATTGAACATTATTTGAGTTAAGGACATGACCCTGCAGAAACGCCCAGATCAGGCTACCATAACAAGTTATAGAAGTAAGTGCCAATTGGGATCCTTCCTAAGACTGAGGTAATTTGGTACCTGGTTGAGAAGAAACTACCTTCCAGATCAACGTTGCCTTGTAACTATTCTTTTTTTTTTAAGTTTTTTTGTTTTTTGTTGTTTTTTGGTTTTTTTTTGAGAGAGAGAGAGAGAGAGACAGAGTATAAATGGGGAGGAGCAGAGAGAGAGGGAGACACAGAATCCTAAGCAGGCTCCAGGCTCTGAGCTGTCAGCACAGAGCCTGACACAGGGCTCGAACCCACGAACTGTGAGATCATGACCCTAGCCAAAGCCAGACGCTTAACCAACTGAGCCACCCAGGCACCCCACAGTTGTTCTTTAAGTGACTAAAATTTTTCAATAAATTTAGATAAAAATTGCCTCTTATATACACAAATTTAAAAAAAAAAACAAAGGAGAGAAATAACAAGTCACAGGAGCATAAGAATATATGAAGAATAGTTTAAACTCACTAGTAATCAAAGAAATTCAAATTAAAACAAGATATTGTTTTCTGCCCATCCGAATGACAAAAAATAAAAAGGATGGATGACATCAAGTACTGGTGAGGATAGGGAGGGCCAAGAGCTCTGTGCACAGCTGGTGGGAATGCAGTCTGGTCGAGCCATTCTGGAAAGCAATGAGGCAATATTTAATAGATGATGTACCTGCCTGTGACCCAACAAAACCACTCCTGGGTGTGTCCGTGAGAAACCCTCATGTAGGTTCATCATGGCTTTGTTAGTGACAGAATTGTCTCAACCAATCTAAGCATCTGTTGGGGGGGGGGGCGGTGAGTAAATAAAATGTGGAGGATGCAGCGAGGTAGTCCAGCTCACAAAGGGTTAGCCTGGTTTGAAAACCGGCCACTGTGACAACTCAGACCCAAGGCTACGTTGTTATCACTTCAATTCACTGATAAATTAGCAAACAAGTAAAGCAAAGAACAATGCCTTCCTTGTTCCTCGCAGAAATATGCCCAAATTCTGGTGTTCAGGGCAGGCCAGTTAGAGGGAAAATGATGGGTCTCATGAGTTCAGAGTCAGGACTAAGTTTTTATAGGATTAGGCTTGGGGAGGGGCTGGGTCAGCATTGAAGGGCCTGTGATCTACCATGTAAGAAAATTCTTTGTTGTACTACTGGGCCAGTAGCAGGCCTGTCCGTGGCCAACTCCACACGCTGTAAAATACTGTATAGCAACATTAGCTAGTAACTAGCTGCACATTCAGCAATTAGAACAAAGGAAGCAGAAAATGATTTATAGTACAATGCAATTCATGTAAGTTAAAAATATACAAAACCTTATTACATGAGGTTTCACTCATATTTAATAATGTACATCAAACACATTACAGAGGGAACCTGGAAAGGTAGGGCAATGACAGACGAAGATGGGGAAAATACGAAATGAAATAAAATGGGAGGAATCTTGCACAGAATAAAAACTTCGGGGGCACCTGGCTCAGTCAGTTAAGCATCCAACTTCAGGGGCGCCTGGGTGGCTCAGTCGGTTAAGCGTCTGGCTTTGGTTCACGTCATGATCTCACGTTTGTGGGTTTGAGCCCCGTGTCGGGCTCTGTGCTGACAGCTCAGAGCCTGGAGCCTGCTCCTGATTCTGTGTCTCCCTCTCTCTCTTCCCAGTTCCTGCTCATGCTCTGTCTCTTTCTGTCTCAAAAATAAATAAAAAACATTAAAAAAAAAAAAGCATCCAACTTCAGCTCAGGTCATGCATGATCTCAGAGTTTGTAAGGTCAAGTTCCACATCGGGTCTCTATTTTCAGTGCAGAGCCTACTTTGGATTCTCTCTCTCAATCTCTCTCTCAATCTCTCAAAAATAAATAAACATTTAAAAAATACATTAAAAATTTTCAGTGTGCAAATAAATGAGGAAGGTGACTCAGTGCTCTGTCTCCCAGGTCTAAATTTTTAAACAAAAGTTAGGAAGGGATTCAGTTGTACATAGAGATACAGAGATAGAGAAAATCAATACTGATATTCCTCATAGATACCAGAATAATAGCAAAGTGAGAAAACAAAACCCTAAATATTTGGTTTGGCTTAACAGATTCTGGCTGTTTGTTTCTATGTCTTATTACCACACAATAACAATAGTCATGAATATTTTAAAATTTGTGACAGATGTATTTGATCATCTTGATTCATAAAGAAGTTCAGACTGCATGGAATTGTCCGTCCATGAAGCTTGGAGCTCAGCTCTCAGCGGTCACCTGCCAGCCCTCACCCACCCGTTGGACTAACCTCTCTGGACTAAGCACTCAGTTATTTACAGGCTGTCCCATCTCTTTCCTGGAGCAAGAATGACAGTAGAAGCATGGGGTACTGAAAGCTTCCGTGCTATAGGGGTGCCTGGGTGGCTCAGTCAGTTAAGCATCTGACTCTTGATCTCAGCTCAGGTCTTGATCTTACGGTTGTGAGTTGAAGCCCTGCACTGGGCTCCACGCAGAAAAAAAAAAGAGAAGCAAAGAGAAAAGCCTCCATGCTACATACCGATTGAGTTAGACACCGCCAAGATAATATCTGAGCAGAGCCATCTCAAATGTCCAACCACTCCGGGAGGAAAGCAGGCCTTTGCCACGTAGCCTGTCCATCCAGTATTCTGCTACCTTTTGCCTTGCCCTGAGGGCAGGGTGTCCACGACAGCCACATGGAAGTCCTGTTGTTTTGCCTCATTCCTGCCAGTGCCGGTCCCCCAAACCTCACCCGTATCCGCACTCATGTGCTTGTATAATAGACATTTGTCAGGCCTTTGACTGCTCAGCACTGAACCCCCTTCCTTGGACAAGTAAACTCTCCACCGTGAGTTTCCAGTATACAGAGCCCTCCTCCCACTGTGTCTCCCTCTCCCAGCACCCGTGCCCCTGGACACACATCTAGGCTGTGGGGACACTGAGCCAGGCTCTACTAGCCTGAGGCACCAGCCAAAAACCTCCGTACAGAGGCTGATGCCACAAAGCAGCAGGCACAGTGGGGAATGTCCTCGGATGACAATGGGGCGCAACAGCAGCACTTGGTTTCCAAGGAGCTTGTGAGCCCCACAGCCGGGCAGCCCCCCAGGTCCAGTGCCGCCCACACCGGTGCAGGCTGGAGCATCCCTTTGGTGTGCGTGGGGTAGTGACGACCTCATGCGCCATCTACGTGTCCTGTCTCTGTCCCTTCATTCCTTAGCCCGGTTATCCAGCCTTCCTAGGAAATCTGAGAGCTTTCCAATAACTTTTCTTTGGTTTTTAAAATTTTTTTAATATTTATTTATTTTTGAGAGAGAGAGAGAGACACTGTGAGTGGGGGAGAGGCATACACAGAATCTGAAGCAGGCTCCAGGCTCTGAGCTCCCAGCACAGAGACCGACACAGGGCTCGAACTCACAAACTGTGAGATCATGACCTGAGCCGAAGTCGGACACTTAACCGACTGAGTCACCCAGGTACTCCCCCCAAAAAATTTTATTTGCCAAAGTCAATTTGTGTTGCAGCCCAGATCTCCAACTGTCACACTTACTTCTGGTAGAACTCCTTCAGCGATGCCAATTTTGCTTGACATTCCCATTATGTCCACTTTCTCTTCCTCATCTTCTGCTGACCTTGCCACGTGGACCTGTGACACCTCTGCTCAAACTTGACCCATGTCTGCCAGTCTTTCTTATATGGCTGCTGTACCTTCGATCTCTCTTCCCCATGACTCCATGGCCTCCCTCCAACTCAGGCGTCCTGTGCTCCCAGACTGTCCTGAGGCCTGGACAGCAGGGTGGTCATCCTTACCCTGTTGTGACGTCAGCACTGGCCTGGTGCTGAGAGGGAAGAGATTCCTCCGATGCTACAAGGAAGTGTCACCAGGAGGAAAGAGGGGCCCAGGCCGAGAAATGGGAGGAGAGCAAGACTGTTCCTTTTTTTTTTTTTTTATCATTTTATTTAATAATACAAATTGTCATTAACTGAGTTCCTGCACAGTGCCAGCCCTTTATAGCATGACCTCACTTTACTGCTTTAAAGTAGGGACTATTATAATCCCCATTTTCAGAT
Organism: Helogale parvula; assembly: GCA_004023845.1. Taxonomy (NCBI): domain Eukaryota; kingdom Metazoa; phylum Chordata; class Mammalia; order Carnivora; family Herpestidae; genus Helogale; species Helogale parvula. Next base: position 71,204 of record PJEM01000757.1, read on the forward strand.
GAAGAAACAAGAGTTTGAAGAAGTTGGGGCACCTGCTTGCTCAGTCTGTGGAGCGTGACTCTTGATCTTTTCTTTTCTTTTCTTTTTTTAACGTTTATTTATTTTTGGGAGACAGAGACAGAGTGTGAATGGGGGAGGGGCAGAGAGAGAGGGAGGCAGAATCTGAAGCAGGCTCCAGCACAGAGCCTGATATGAGACTCGAACTCATGAACCACAAAATCACGACCTGAGCCGAAGTTGGATGCTTAACCAACTTAGCCACCCAGGTGCCCTGTGACTCTTGATCTTGAGGTTGGGCACAGAGTTTACTTTTTAAACAACAGGCTTGGGGTGACTTGGTGGCTTGGTGGCTTGGTGGACTTCATGCTGAGCGTGGAGCCTGCTAGAGAGTCTCTCTCTGCCCCTTTCCCTCCTCAAGCGCTCTCTCCCTTTCTCTAAAATTAAAAAAAAAAAGAGTTTGGGAGTCCCTGACTGGCTCAGTCAGAAGACCATGTGACTCTTGATCTTGGAGCTGGTCATTTGAGCCCCATGTTGGGTGTAAAGATTACTTAAATAAATAAAACCTTAAAAATTTTTGTTTTAAATTTGAAGAAGTTAAGAGAGATGGAAAGGATGATACCTGGGGTCTCCTTCAGACTAATTAGAGGGATGGGGGACGAATCAGGATGGCCCATGGGCTGTTAATTGTTCAAGCTGGATAATCGATGTATGGAAATCCATCATACTGCTGTGTCTAATTTGTATATATTCAAATTTTCCCACAATTAAGATTATGTTTAATTTTCTTTTAAGTTAAGAAACTTGAATAAAGTTATACAAATAATAAATGAAAAAGTTGGGTTTTGATTCCAGACCCTCCAGACCTCGACACCTGCTCTCTTAACCTCCATACCGGATTCTTGACAAGGTACCTAAAAAGATCTAAGAGAAAAAGCTTACTGATTTTCAGAGGATTCAAAGGGGATTCACGAGTGCCTGGGTAGCTCAGTTGGTTGAGCCTCTGACTCTCCATTTTGGCTTAGGTCATGATCCCAGGATCGTGGGATTAAACCCCGAGTTGGGCTCCGTGCTGACCACGGAGCCTGCTTAAGGTTCTCTCTTTCTCTCTCTCTCTCTAACAAACAAACTAAACTAAACTAAACAAAAGGAGGGGGGATTAAGAGACCTCTGGGCTACTTTCTGTTCCTGTTTTTCAGGTATATTTTTGGCAAGGATCAACAGCGTATGGCCAGATAGTAATTCAACATGCTGAGAGCTTATTATAAAGAAGATGCCCTCATTTTCTCCGTCTGTTTCCTAGGAGGTGCAGAAGCAGCCCAAGAGACAGTCGTTGGCAGCCAAAGTTTTCTAAAAACACCCAGGCAACAGCTGTCCTTGGGCTGTCACCTGACTTGCCAGGCCCTGAGTCAGCGTGACTCCCCTGGCCCAGCCCCCACTGCTGAGCCAGATCTGACTTGCCCTTTCTTGGCTGGTCTGAACCGGTTGGGCCAGCTCAGCCCTGCCCCATCCCTTCCCAGCATCCTCCTCAGTGGACGGCTTTACCTGGGGTTCCCACCTTGGCACCTCCCTTGTCATCCAGAGCAGCAACCTCCTGCCTGGAACTTGAACCCTGAAGGGAGACAAAAGACCACCTCCAGACTGTTGGAGACATGAACAGGCCCCTGGACTCTGTCCCGGGACAGAAAAAAATGAGCTAGGCACCAGCATCTCCTACTATCCGCAAAAGGAAGGCTTCCTTCTCTGGATGATTCTAGGATTTGCTTCCGGTGAAAAGCAGAAAAAATATAAGGGCACTGCTCCTCTCCTGTAGAGGAGGATTCTGCCCTTAGGCTCAAGTCCAGAAGAGCCTGGGTCGGGGGAAATATGGAGACCAAATTTTTGTCTGTGTTTTTGTGGAGAAACTTCCATGGGTCTTCTCACCATTGCCTTTTCTTGGTCTGGACCTAAAACCCCAGAAAAGTGCTCACATGACATTCTGCCCAGGGGTTGGTGCTCACGAAGCCTGGCACCGTGCGGCTGGACAATACAGACATTGCCCGCCCGCCTCCCATTGCTAAGTCACTTGCTTTCTCCCTGATGGCAGCTCTGACCTCCAGGCCTCCAGGCTAGCCCGCTCTGAATGCTGGCCCTGCCACTTAGGGATATGTGACCTTGGGCTAATCACTAATGGTCTCTGAGCCTCAGTTTTTGTCATCAGTGAATAGAAATAGAATTAACTACCTTGCAGGTTTGTGGTGAAGGTCAAGCAAAGTAATGCATGTAAAGCACTTAGTAACTGTCCAGCACGCTTCGGTGTCCTTCCCCTTGCCTTTCCTGCTCAAACTGGACTAAGAGAGCAATGGTTTCAGGCCTGAGACTGAGCACTGCTCTTAGGTCTTGATTCTGGACATTCACACCTACCATTCCATTGATTCCCACACGGGCCAGCTGTTTCTGATCATTGAAATGCAAGACTCCAAGCATTTTTTTTTAATTAGGAGTTTTGATCCATTTGTCCATGTGGATTAATGTTGGTTTCAAGTACCCATGTTTCTTTTCCAAAACACCCAATGGTCATTTATTTTAAATAACTGAGTTTTGAAATGTATAGCGTCAAACCATAGCTCACTATAGTTTGTCTCCTACCATTAAAGCTGGGCCAATCACACTCCAAGGCCATACACATGACCCAGGCCATGACAGTCAAAATCTAATCTGGAATTTTTGTTGAAAGGCAAAATTTGCTAATTTGGAAGGTTGTAATCCTGTAGACATTGGTGGCCATCTTGCCACCACATGGAGGGAAGTCCACCAGAGAATGAAACCAACATAGAAGACAGCAGAGCTGAGAGACGGGAAGAAAGGGATTCTTGGATGACATAATTCGAGCCACTAGACTTAGCTTTGCCTAAAGCCAACAACCCCTATAATTTTTGGCTACGTAAGCCAATACATTGTATTGTTTTTATAAACCAGTTTCTGTCATTTGCAAAAGAAGCACTGACTAATACAGTGTGTTTTTGGTTGAGCAATGGAATGCATAATCTAAAATGTATTTCATGTGGAATCTTTGTATGATTATGCTGTGTGTGCTGCACTATTTTTATAACAACTTTATTATTTTTAATGTTTGTTTATTTATTTAATTTGAGCGGGGTAGGGGCAGAGAGAGAGAGAGAGAGAGAATCTTAAGCAGGCTTCACACTCAGCGTGGAGCCCAACTCAGGACTTGATCCCACAATCATGAAATCACGGCCTGAGCTGAAATGAAGAGTCAGACAATTCATCGACTGAGCCACACAGATGCCCTATAAAACGTTATTGAGATATAATTCACATACCATAAAATCCACTTATTAAAGTCTACAATTCAGTGATTTTTGGTATATTCACAGAGTTGTGCAACTCTTACTACAATGGTAGTTTAGAACATTTCATCACTCCCAAAAGAAACTGTATCTATTAGCAGTGACTTCCCAACACCCTGCTCCCAAACTTCCTTAAACCCCTACCAATCACTAACCTACTTTCTGTCTCTATGAACTTGCCTATTCTGCACATTTGATATAAATGAAATCATGTAATATATGGCCATTTGTGACTGACTTCTTTCACTTAGCATAATGTTTTCAAGGTTCATGAACGTTGTAGCATAAATCAGTACTTTATTCTCTCTTTCTTTAAGTTTATTTATTTTGAGAGAGAGAGCACAATAAAAATAAATTTATTTATTTGTTTTGAGAAGATACAGAGAGGGAGGGAGAGAGAATCCCAGGCAGGCTCTGCACTGTCAGTGCACAGCTCAATGTGGGGCTCAAACTCACAAACCATGAAATCCTGACTGGAGCTGAAATCAAAAGTCGGACACTTAACTGACTGGGCCACCCAGCTGTCCCATTACTTTATTCTTTTATGGATAAATAATGTTTTATTCAATGGATATATTTCATCTTGTTTGTACATTTATCATTGATGTATATTTGCATTGTTTCTACTTTTCAGTTATTATGGATTATGCTGCTATAAGTTTTAATTCTCTTGGGTACACAGGTAGGAATGGAATTGCTGAGCCATGTGATAACTTCGTGTTTAACTTTTTGAGAAATTGCCAAACTATTTTTTCACAGTAGCTGAATGAACCATATGAAATTCCTACTAGCAATGTCTAAGGCTTCTAGTTTCTCTACATGCTCAGCAACACATGTTACTGTCTGTCTTTTTTATTTTAGTTATCCCAGTAGGATGTGAAATGATACCTCATTGTAATTTTGATTTGCATTTCCCTAATGGTTAATGATGTTGAGCATTTTTTCATGTGCTTATTGCCCGTTCATATAGCTTCTCTGGAAAAATGTATATTCAAATTTTTTGCCCAGTTCTCAATTGAGTTGTCTTATTTTTTATTTCATTTCATTTTATGTAAGCTCTACACCTAATGTAGAGCTTGAACTCACAACCTTGAAATCAATCAAGAGTCACACGCGCTACTACCTTAGCCTGCCGGATGGCCCCTGAGTAGTCTTCTTCTTTGTAGAAGTTACTTATATATTCTGGATACAAGTCTCTTATCAAATATATGATCTGCAAGTATTTTCTCCCATTCTGTGGGTTTTCTGTTCATTTTCTTGATGATATGCACTAAAGCCCAAAAGTTTTAAATTTTGACAGTCTAATTTATCTTTCATTTTTCACTCCTGTTTTTTGGTGTCATGTCTCAAAAACCATTGCCTAAGACAAGGTCAAGAAGATTTACTTGTATTTTGCTTTTTAAGAATTTTATAGTTTGGGGCGCCTGGGTGGCTCAGTCGGTTAAGCGTCTGGCTTTGGCTCAGGTCATGATCTCATAGTTCATGGGTTCGAGCTCTGAGACAGGCTCTGTGCTGACAGCTAGCTTAGAGCCTGGAGCCTACTTCAGATTCTGTATCTCCCTCTCTCTCTGACCCTCCCCTGCTCACACTGTCTCTGTCTCTCAAAAATAAATAAAAAACAAAAAAATTTTTCTTAAAAAGAATTTTATAGCTTTAACTCCCGAATTTATGTCCGTGATACATTTTGAGTTCTTTTTTTTTCTTTTTTTTAATATGGTGTGAGGTAGGGGCGCCTGGATGGCTCATATATATTATATACATATAATATATATGGTGTGAGGATAGGGATCCAACTTCACTTTTTTGCACATGACTATCCTGTTATCCCAGAACCACTTGTTGTATTCTTTTCCCCATTGATACATTATTTTTACAAGCATGTTTCACTCAGAATAATACTAATGTGAATTTACACTCTCCGAACACAACCCAGTTGCTTCTGACACCAACACTGCATGCTAAGGACTGCGAGAAAGGTGGTCGTTTGTGGGCAATTAAACATTTGACCACAGAATGTGATAAGCATTTGTGCAATGATGCCCAAAGTTTGGTGTGCATCACAATCATCTAGGGAAATTTTTTTAGTGGGAATCACCAAGCCCCACCCTTACCTATTACATCACAATTTCCTGGAGGCAGCGTGGGGAGATAGGTGCAGTGGGTGAAGGGGATTAAGAGGTACACACTTCTTGTGGGTACCTGGCTGGCTCAATCAGAGAGCATGCAACTCTTGAACTCAGGGTTCTGTTTTCAAACCCACATTGGGCATAAAGCTTGCGTTAAAAAAGAGAGAGAGAGAGAAAGAGAAGGAGATACACACATCCAGTTATAAGATAAATAAATCATGGGGATAAAAAGTACAGGAAAGGGAATATAGTTAATAATATTGTAATAACTTTGTGTCATGACAGGTGGTAACTGCACTTATCACTTAAGCACATCCTGATGGATAGAATTGCCAAATCACTATATTTACACCTGAAACTATATGTTTATATGTCAACTATACTATAATTGCATTTTTTTAATTTATAAAAATAAGTTAACAAAAAAGATAGTTAAGAAAGCCTAAAAAGATTATACAGTTCAGAAACAAACAAACAAAAAAAGAATTTCCTGGCAACATTCTCTCTGTTCCATATATAGAATCACAAAATATTCGAGCTGTAAGGCCCCATAAGACTACATGATTTACCTCTTCATTTTTTAATTATATAACCAGAAGATGACCAGCTCTTACCCATACTGCCTGTACACATCAGACCCATCAAGGCCAGACTGCGCACTTGTCTGCATCCTCCTAATACATTCAAATTCAAAAATATTTATGACTGGGGGCACTTGGGTCGCTCAGTTGGTTAAGTGGCTAACTCTCAATTTTGGGTCAGGTCATGATCTCACGATCCATGAGTTGGAGCTCTGAGCTGGGCTGTGTGCTGACAGCATGGAGCCTGCTTGGGATTCTCTTTATCCCTCTCTCTGTGCCCCTCTCTGCTCTCTGTTCTCTCTCTCTCTCTCAAAAATAAATAAACTTACAAAAAATATTTATGACTAAGGAGATTATACCGAAGGCTTTATGGGAAGATGGAGAAGGGGATTACATCACATAGCAAAGCTTAATTAGATCCCTTCTTTCATCTTGCTAGACCTGTCCTTCCTTCAAAGCCTTCTCAGTTGCCAGGTTCCTCACCTCCATCCCTCCTACTACACAACTTCTGAAATCCCCTTCTTTTTTCAAACCATTCAGCTGTGCTATTAAGTTTTTTTTTTAAGTTTACTTATTTATTTTCTTAGGAATCTCTACACCCAACGTGGGGCTCAAACTCACAATCCTGAGATCAAGAGTTGCATGCCCTACCAACTGAGCCAACCAGGGGCACCTGGTCTCAAGTTTATCCACCACGCTCGGCAGAATAAAAGCACACTAGTTACCTAAAAAGCAACCGGCTGTCTTTCGTGAAGCATGCTCCCTGGGAAAGTAGAAAGGTGTCTCAGGTGACTCTCTGGTCATAGAACCACACGAGGATTCCCTGCTGATTAAGAACAAAACAATGGGCTAAGTATCAGATAAAATGACTTATTTAATGTCATGTAGCTCGTTAGTGGCAAATCGGGTATGGAACTTTAACTACAAGGATTGAAGCACAACTTCTGAGCCACTCATGTTCCTTGTCTTCCATTTCTTTTCCTTAATAGCCTGCAGGACACATGGACAAGGTGTTATGATTTCATTTTCTAAAGAGAGAGAAATTGAGGTAGACTGACAATGAGTAACCTTTGCAACTAGAATAGTAGAAGGTCTCAGTCTGGGATCCGGAATTGTTCATCTTTAGCAGGATATGTGAATTGTAGCCAAAATCTCATTGGGAAGCCACAGCGGAAAATGTAACCAGTAAGGGACACTCTCTAATCCTGGGCACAGTTATGTGAGGGAAAGCTTTAAAAAGAAAGAAAGAAAGAAAGAAAAGAAACATTAGGACTGATAAGACTTGCTGAGAAAGGGGAATGGGGCAGACTGTGTCTCTCCCACAGTGACAGGAAAGAGATGGCAACATTGGGCAAGGCAGGATCCTGTTTGGCAAGGAACGTCTGTCCTCATGTAGGAAAGCATGACTCATCAGGGTGCCCCAGCTCAGTGACACAGTCTCTCAAGATCTTCCAAGTCCCCTTCGTCCAACTCTGTATTTACCAAGCAACCCTCCGATCTACTTTTGGCTTCCGCGGCACGCCTTCCCACAGAGTAAAGAATGTGCTGACTGGGATTTCTTCAGATCTATTGTCAATTATATTTCACAGGATGAATGAATAATGCTGCATCTGGGCTCTTTCTCATGGGCTTGGTGGAGACTGAGTTGTTCATTCAACATTAATTCAACAAATATTTATTGAGTGTCATCTATGTGCCAGGCATTGGTCCGAGCCCTTGTGACACAAGTCAGATAAGGTCCTATCCTCACTGAGTGCCCTCGCTAACAAGGGGTGACACATAACAAAACAAACAAATCAATAAATAATTTTAAATCATGATACTCTCTACCTAGGGTTACTGAACTCCCTCCAACAGGCTCAGATGTACCCCAAGTTAGGCAATCCACCCCCCTCTCATCTTTCCCAGGACCACTTAAGAGACTTTAGCCCACGCTCAGGGGACTCAGCATGAAATTTCCCCTCTGGTCTGGTCAGGACCCTGAGAAACTGTGTTTCAGTAGCTAAAGACCCACAGCCGCCTTCACCACCACAGTGTTCTAGACCATGGGTCTCCATCTTGTTTTCTACCCACAACTTGATAATCTTGCACCAAGCATTGTGTTTGAAGCTGGGGATTCAGAAATGACTAAGACATGGTCCCCGCCCTCCAGTTTGCAGTCCAAGGAAGGAGATACACATTAATGTTTCCCCTGTTTCTCCTATGGGCTAGGAGTGACAAAAATGCAGGTGACTATGTGGATAGAAGAGAAATCCCTAAGTCATACTGGGGAGAGGTGTGATCAGGGAAAGTTTCCCTCAGGAGAGGATCTTTAAATGGAGGTTTTGGAGGTTTTTTTTTTCCCCCTAAGTAACTTCTATTGTATTTTCTTTCCAAAAATAACAAATGTTGCAACTTTAGAAAATACAGAAAATGAAGGGCATTTAAAGCCACCATTGATAACAATTTGGTGGTAAGAACCTTCCTGTCTCTTTACTATTCGAGCTTGGTTTTGAAGTGCAGAATTTTGAAGGCAGGGAGGAGAAAGTATTTGGTAAAGGCAATTGTCCTTAGGTTGCTTTTAAAATCCAGATGTGGGAGCACCTGGGTTGCTCAGTCGGTTAAGCGGCTGACTTCAGCTCAGGTCGTGATCTCATGGTTTGTGAGTTCGAGCTTCAAGTCAGGCTCTGTGCTGACAGCTTGGAGCCTGCTTTGGATTCTGTGTCTCCCTCTGTCTCTGCCCCTCCCCCACTCATGCTCTGTCTCTGTCTCAAAAATAAATGAGCATTTTAAAAATGATAATAAAATGAAAAATAAAATCCAGATGTCATTTTAAAAATAAAATAAAAATAAAAAATAGAAATAAAAACAAGACTTAATAGATAAAGATGCAAATATATATACTGGTTTTGTTCACTGAAATATTGTTAGTACCTGGCCATGACATGACAGATAACAGTTACTCAACATGTATTGGTTAGTTAAAAAAAAAAAAGGAATCAGATGTAAATGGAAAGATGAACCTTTGAATATTAAAGCATAAGAACGTGATTCCTTCTCTGAGGCCCAACATCTGCAAAATTGAAGACAGGATCCTAATGAAGGGCCATGCTAGGCCAAGGTCTCTTGTCATTTGTTATCAAATTTTTATTTTATAAATTGTAATTTTGGTATCATGTTCCTTGTCTAGTCAAATGTCACAAAATGTCCCCCTTATATGTTCTTCTAGAAGATTATAAGTTTTAGGTCTGTGATCCATTTTGAGTTTACGTGTCAAACGTGTCAACGTTCATTTTTTTTCCATACAGATATTAGAGCACCGTGTGTTTAAAACTCTATCCTTTCAATGTAATTGAATTACACTGGCCCTTTTGTAAAGAAATCAGGTGATCTGATGAGTGAGAGTTTAGTTCTGGACTCTGTTATGTTCCTTTGATCTATATCAGGGTCAACAAATCCCGCCTACTCTTGCTTTTTAAATAAAGTTTTATTATAATACAGCCACACTCATCCATTTCCGTATTATGCCTGGCTGCTTTCACACCACAGTAGTAGTTGAGTGTTGTTACAAAGATTGTATGGCCTGGAAGCCTAAAATATTTACTATCTGGCCCTTTAAAGAAAAAGTTTGCTGACCTCTGGTCTATATTTATCATTATGCGGAGACCACACTCTCTTGACTGCTGAAGCTTTACGGTAAGTCTTCCTTTCTTTCTTTTTTTTTTTCTGTGAGCTCCACACCCAATGTGGGGCTTAAACTCATGACCCCAAGATCAAGAGTTTCACGCTCTACCAACTGAACCAGCCATGTGCCTCCTTACAGTAAGTCTTGATCAAACAGTGTTAAGTCCTCCAGCTTTGGTCTTCTTTTTCAAAATATTTTAGCTATTCTAAGTCCTGTGCCTTTCCATATCAATTCTAAAATAGCTTGTTGGGGCACCTGTGTGGGTCAGTCAGCCAAGTGTCCGACTCTTGATTTCGGTTCAGGTTATGATCTCCATTCATGGGCTCGAGTTCCACATCAGGCTCTGTGCTGACAATGTGGAGCCTGCTTGGGATTCTCTCTCCTTCTCTCTCTCTCTCTCTCAAAATAAATAAATAAACTTTAAAAATAAATAAATAAAAATAGCTTGCCAATTCCTCAAAAGAGTGTTCAGATTTTGATTGGGACCACATAAATATAAAGAACAAATCGGGAGGATTGCCATCTTCACGGTATCGAGTCTTCCAAACGACAATATTATATTCTCTATCTAGTTATTCAATTTCCCTTTGCAATATTTTGTTGTTTTCAGTGTACAGATCTTTCACAAAATTTATTCCTATGTGAACTTTTTTAATGTTATTATGAATGGAGTTGATTTTTAAATTTTCATTTTCTAGTTATTTGTTGTTGGTATATAAAAATACTATTGAATTTTATATATTGACTGTGTACCATGTCTAACTGGCAAGTTTTATTTACTGTAGTAAGTTCTTTTTGGTAGATTCTTAAGAGGTTTTTTTTCTTTTAAAAAAATTTTTTAATGTTTATTTCTTTTTTGAGAGAGAGACAGAGTGCGAGTGGGGGAGGGGCAGAGAGCAAAAGGGAAACACAGAATCTGAAGCAGGCTCCAGGCCCCAAGCTGTCAGCACACAGCCCATTGCAGAGCTTGAACCCACAAACCATGAGATCATGACCTGAGCCGAAGTCAGACGTTGGACTGAGCCACTCAGGTGCCCCAAGGGTTTCTTTTTTTTTTCATTCACAACAGTGTCACCTGCAAATAAAGACAGTTTTACTGAATATAGAATTATTCAAGCTTTCTATTTCTTTAATTTAACTGTTTTATTAGTTGCCAGAAAGGGAGAATTTAAACTTCCAACTATGGCTATGGAATTGTATGTTTCTCCCTTTAATTCTGTCAATTTTGCTTCAGTTTTGATTTTTCTCCTGAGAATATGTTTTATTTTCTTGGTCTTTTATTTGCAAGTAATTTTGGATTGCTATCTCTATGAATGTTACGAGTGTGAATTTGTGGAGATACTCAGACTGTTTTTGTGATGGTCACGTCTATGTGTCAGCTTGGCTGGGTCACTGGGCTTAGATATTTGCCCAAGCATAATTCTGGATGTTTCTGTGAAGATGTTTTTGGGGTAAGATTAACATTTAAATTAATAGACTTTAAGTAAAGTAGAATATTTTCCATAATGTAGGTGGGCCTTATATAATCAGTTGAAGGTCTTAATAGAACAAAGACTGACTTCCTCTGAGGAAAAAGGAATTTTGCCAGCAGAGCTACTTCCCTATAATCAATCAATTTCCCTCTCTCTCTCTCTCTCCCTGTCCACACAAAGACACGCATACACAAGCATATTTGGTCGTTTCCCTGGAGAACCCTGAACTAATTAGTACAGCTATTTTTCACCAATGAGTATTATTTCCTTTGTTTTAGCAGATGATCTTCTTGACTAGGCTGGATGGCAAATCCCATTTCTTGTGCAGTGTCTTTATTCTCTGTTCCCTGCAAGTGTTGTTCAAGCATCACTCAGAGATATGAGTGACAGTTTGGAGATCTCTCCGGTTCTTTTCCTTTTCCTTTTCTTTTCTTTTTCAGTTTATTCGTGTGTGTGTGTATGTGTTCAGGAATCTCTATACCCAATATGGGGCTCGAACTCACTACCCCAAGATCAAGAGTCACATGCTTTTCCGAATGAGCCAGCCAGATGCACCTGGGTCTTTTTTTTCCCCCCAGGCTCCACTCCAGTCAGTTTACGCTATATTCCTGGCTTCTTCTTTTCTGGTTTCCCACATCATAAAATCTGTTTTTTCTTGTGAACCTGACTAATCTTTTGTGTACAACATGGGATGCATCTCACCCTGGGCTAAAAGTCTCAAAGGTGAGAACTTCTTTGCACACCTCCACCAGCCTGAGTCTGCTCCCCCGCCTCCCCCCTGCAGGGCGCCAGCTCCAGCCTCCAATCAGTTTGCCTTTGGCTGGACTGCGTGTGTGAGTCAGGGAGGTGGGTCAGTGAGCTAGGGAGGGGGCCACCTGACTCTGTTCTCACTCCGCTAGCTTCAGATAGTCCCTTTTTGTACTAAGCTCAGGGTTGATCATTGTTTTCTGCTGTGAGGCGTCACCTGGTAAAATCTTTACCACGCTCAGAAGTAGAGTCTCAGCTTTGGTATTTCTGAAAAAGTTGATCTCACCTTTATTACTGAAAGATATTTTTCGGGGCATCTGGGTGGCTCAGTCGGTTAGGGGTCTGACTCGACTTCAGCTCAGGTCAGGACCTCCCGCTTCGCAAGATGTAGCTCTGCCTTGGGATTCACTCTCTCTCTCTCTCCCCCTACCCCATGAGAGTGTGCTCTCTTTCTGTCTCAAAAATAAATAAATATTTTATTATTTATTTATTTTTCTTAAAGCTGAATCTTTAAAAAAATTTTTTTAAATGTTTATTTTTGAGAGAGAGCGAGAGCGAGAGAGAGAGAGCGAGCGAGCATGTATGCGTGCATGTGGAGAAGAGGCAGAGAGGATCCAAGGCAGACTCTGCACTGACAGCAGCAAGCCCAATGCAAGGCTTGAATTCGCGAACCGTGGGATCATGACCTGACTCGAAGCCAGACGCTCACCCGACTGAGCCACCCAGGTGCCCCAACATTTTTAAAAAACAATTTACAAAGTGAGGGGGGGAGATATTTTTGCTCTTGGCTGGCAGTTTTTCCTTCAGTGCCTAGGAGCTGTCTCTCCATTATCTTCTGGTTTTCAAGCGGCCAAGAAGATGTCTGCTACGGTCCTTATCTTTGGTCCCCTGCACATGGGGTCTTTTCCCCTCTGGCTGCTTTTAACATGTCCTCTTTATCATTGTGTTTTAGTGTTTTAGTATTTGACAACGATGCGCCTTGATGTGGTTTTTCTTCATTGTTTTCCCTCTGCGCAGGATTTGTTGAGTTTCTCAGATTTGTGGTGGGTTTATAGTTCTCACCAAATCTAAGCAATTTTCCAGCCATTGTTTCTTCACACATGATTTCTGCCCTCTCCGCACCTGTCATCTCTGTCTGGGACTCCAGACCCATGCATGTGAGGCCACTGAGGGCTGCCGCCACTCACCGATGTTCTGCTTATGTTTTTATTTTTTATTTTAGAGGAAAGAGAGAGTGCGAGCAGGGGAGAGGGGCACAGGGAGAGGGAGAAAGAATCTTATGCGGGTCCCACATTCAGCACAAGGCCTGACACGGGGCTAAATCCCACAACCCTGGGATCATCACGGGTCAGATGCTCAACTGACTGAGCCTCCCAGGTGCTCCAATATTCTTATTTTATTTTTAAAAACATTTTTTAATATTTATTTATTTTTGTGAGCGAGACAGAGCATGAGTGGGGGAGGGGCAGAGCGAAAGAGGGAGACACAGAATCCGAAGCAGGCTCCAGGCTCTGAGCTGTCAGCACAGAGCCCAACACAGGGCTCGAACCTATGAACTGCAAGATCATGACCTGAGCTGAAGTTGGACGCTCAACCGACTGAGCCACCCAGATGCCCCCCCGATGTTCTTATTTTAAAAATGAATCTTTTTTTTCCATCTGTGTTGTATTTTGGATTTTTCCGTTGCTATATTCTCATAGTCAAGAATGCTTTCTTATTTAATATCTGATCTGCTATACTATTAATTCCATTCACTATATTTTTCATTTCCAGAGTTTTGATTAGGGCCGCTCTTGTGTTTTCTATTTCAGTCTTCCTGATGCTCATGTTCTCCTGTGCCTTCTGGAATGTACAGGATATACTTGTAATAGCTGTTTCAATGCCCTTCTCTACTCTTAGCTGTATCATTTATGGATCTGTTTCTATTTATTGATTTTTTTTCTGCTAACTTGAATGACAGGTAATTTTTTATTAACTACCAAATATTGTGGGTTTCTTCAGTTTTATTGGTGTAATTGACATGCAATATTGTATAAGTTTAAGGTGTGCAACGTAATGGTTTGATACACATGTATATTGTAAAATGATCACCACGAGAAGTTTAGCTAACATCCAAGAACCATTGCTTTAAAAAAAAAAAGTTTTTAGTGTTTATTTTATTTTTGAGAGAGACAGAGTGTGAGTTGGGGAGGGACCGAGAGAGAGGGAGACAGAGGATCCAAAGCAGGCTCCAGGCTCTGAGCTGTCAACAGCCGTGAGAATCACTTTTTTAACAGCATTGGACAAGTCTATAGGTTATGCTGTGCTCACTGCAAGTGTAGCTGCCATGCGTCGCCACACGGCGCTATCACAATCCCACGACCACCTTCCCCATGCCCTACCTGTCACCCCTGTGACTTCTGCATTCCATACCTGAAAGCCTGCAGCTCCCACTCCCCTTTTCCAGTTTGCCCACCCCCTCCCCTCTCCCCTATGGCAACCTGCAGCGTATTCTCCGTATTTATGGGTCTGTTTCTGGATTTTTGTTTGTTTGTTCATTTGTTTATTCTTTTTTATATAACATATAAATGAAATCATATGAGATACCAGATATTTTGAAGTTTATATTGCTGGGTACCAGAATTCTTTTATTTTAGAGAGATAGAGAGAGAGAGCACTCGTGAGCCGGGGAGAGGGGCAGAGAGAGAGAGAGGGAGAGACAGAATCTTAAGCAGTCTCAACGCCTTTAGTGCAGAGCCCCACACGGGGCTTCAGTCCAGGAACTGTGAAATCATGACCTGAGCCAAGATCAAGAGTCAGACACTTGGAGGGGCCCCTGGGTGGCTCAGTCGGTTAAGCGTCCGACTTTGGCTCAGGTCATGATCTCACAGTTTGTGGGCTTGAGCCCCATGTCGGGCTCTGTGCTGACAGCTCAGAGCCTGGATCCTGCTTCGGATTCTGTGTCTCCCTCTCTCTCTGCCCTTCCCCCTGCTCATGCCGTGTCTCTTTGTCTCAGAAGTAAACATTAAAATAATTGTTTTAAAAAGAATCAGACACTTATCTGAGCCCCCCCAGGCTCCCTAATGCCAGAGTTTAAAAAAAATTCTTTTAAATACTTCATGACTTTAGTATAGGATGCAGTTAAACTGCTTGGAAATAGTGTATCTCACAAGGCTTGCTTCTCAGCTCTGTTAGGTGGGCCCAGAACGACTCCGGGCCGGGGCTGACTCGGCATGACTCCTGAGGCAATCCTCTTCTGACGACTCTCTGCCCCGTGTGTCAGGCGGTCTTTGTGCTCTGGCCGTGGGCACACCAGCTCCTCCCAGCCCCGCACAAGCGCTGGTGGCCCTCTCACCGCCTCGCCCTCTCCGGGGGCTTCCTTCCCCAGCGCCGGGCGCGTCTGTATGCACATGTACGGACGGGCACCCGGGCAAAACTTTCAAAGAGCTTCCCCTGCACATCTCCAAGAGTCTTCTCTCTCTGTGCCGTCGCCTGGGATTCCTTCCCCCCGGGCAGCGAGCTGAGATGCTTGGAAAGCTTATCTCATTTGCTTCCCTTCTCTCCGAGTTCCTGTCCTCAGACGCCTGTCATCCAATGTCTTCAAACCATGGCTTCACACAGATATTTGGTTCAATTTTACAACTGATGAAGGCAGAGGCCCAATCTAGATTCTGCTGCTACATCATTGCCTAAAGTAGACTTTGCTTTTATTCTTTCAAGTAATCTTTTTTATTGAGACGTAGCATACACACATAGTAGTGTAAAAATCTAAGTGTGCAGGTCAATAAACTGTCACAAAACCAACACACATCTGGGCGACTACGTCCCATGGTCCTAAATAGAACATTGCTGGCATCCCAGATGTCTCGTGTTCTTTCCCGGTCACTGCCTGCCCGCCCAGGGTGACCGTCATCCTCATTTCTAGCACCCCAGTGCTTGCTTTACCTAAATGGAGTCATGCAGTAGGTACTCTTTTAGGCCTGGGCTCTTTCCTTCAACGTTCTATTTGTCAGATTCATTCATGTTGTCATGTAAAGCAATGATAATTCCCTTTCATTGCTGTGTAGCATTCTAGTTTATGAATCTACCACATTTTTCCTCTATTCTCCTGTTGGGGGTCATTCAAGTTATTTCTAGTTTGGGCTCATTATGAATAGTGCCTTTATGATCATGTTTGCACATTTTTTGTGTGTGTACATATGGATTCCTACCAGAACTTCTAAGCCGTAGGCTAGGCATCTCTTCTTCCCTAGGAGATACCACCAAGTCGTTTTCCAAAGTGGGATAACTATCCCAATTTATTGTATGAGAGTTCTACTTGCTCTATATCCTCACCAACACTTGTTATTATGTCTTTTTGATTTGACTCATTCTGATAGATTTTACTTACATTGCCTAAGGTAGTATAAGGTTCCCCAAAGGAATACCCCATGGGCATAACTCAACTGCCAGGCAGAATGAGCTAACAGTGTGCCAGTTTGAGACTCCTGTACATATGGTGCCTCTTCCCAATGTCAGTGAGCATTTCCCAACGCATTCAGTTGTTTCATTTGTGTTCATCAGCATTATTTGAGAAGAGTTTGAAAGCTAAGAGTTAGTTGATTCACCGGGTGAGAGGAATGCAAACAAGGTCATTCTTGGCAGAGGAAGACACATATGGGAGAGAAATCATAAAAGGATTTGTCTCAGGGCTGCCTGATAAAATCGTGCATGCTTTTTTCCTTTGTCTATGGAAATGGCACCTCTAAGAATTGTTCAGTGCACAACTCATGAAGCTGTACACAGCAGTCATGCCCGTCATGGTCAGGAATGATAAGAATTTGTTGGGGCGCCTGGGTGGCTCCGTCGGTTAAGCCTCCGGCTTCGGCTCAGGTCATGATCTCACAGTTCGTGGGTTCAAGCCCCGCATCAGGCTCTGTGCTGACAGCTAGCTGAGAGCCTGGAGCCTGCTTCCGGTTCTGTGTCTCCCTCTCTGACCCTCCCCTGCTCATGCTCTCTCTCTCAAAAAAAAAAAAAAAAGAAATTTGTTATGACTGGAGGGCAGAGTGGGTAGCTTAGAGAAGCAAGAGAAGTCGGATTCAGAGTTGGGGCAACATAACCCACACAGACCCTGCCGGAGGCTTAAAAGTTCACCCCACCCCCACCCCACTAGATGAAGGATTGTACAAGCTTCTTCCTCTTGGATCCCTCAGCCCTCTGAGCCAAGGGGGCTGCCGCTGAACTGGGGCTAAGGTGAAACCCAAGTCAGGAAGGAAAAATGCTGAGTACACTCCAGTTTGTCTTGCTACACAACTCTGGTCTCAACAAGTTGAGGAACCAACACCCTGTCCTTCCTCTATTTGGGGCTCCCTCTCCTGCTCCCAGCCTCAGCACACTCCTCTGCCTGGTAAAACTGGGTAAACCTGGATGGGAGGCTGGGCCCCACCTACCTGGCCCGTAGGTTCATGTTACTGAGTCACCAGGGCTGGTTTCTGAGAGCACAAGAAAGTGAAAGGAAAATCCCAGGGTCCCCACGTATTTTTCCCACGGCCTAAGCCCTCACTTCGCTTTCTGTGTCTGTCTGTCTCTTACGCTTGTTCAAGGCATTCAGTGATTGAAGTAGGTCCCCCTGTTGGGCTGGAAGGAAGGGACTATCCACTCTGTACCAGAGAAGGCAGGGGCCCTTCTGGAAAGTGAAGTTCATGTTCAGGCTCTGCCTTCCTTCCAGTTACTCGAACAAAGTGCATTCCTTAAAGTAGAAACTGGGGCTGCTGGAGGAGTTCCAAGAAGTGTGGGAAGGAGAGTCCCCGTGGCTCTGGTGACAAAGGGAGTCGTTTGGAAGAAATAAGTGGTAAGACGGTAACTCCCTAAGGAGGAGGGACGTCCCAGAGCGTGGAACCCAGGAAAGGTGCCCATGGCCGTGGCCGCACCAGGATTCTGAGACTAGAGTAAATATCCCGGGGCCAGAGGTCAGTGGGAGATTGGCAGGCCCCAGGACTCCGTGAACTAGGATCTGAGTAGAAACCTTTCCAACCTAGCTTTTTTGGCTTGTTTTTCTGCCGCTTCTGAAGATCGACTTTGAAATCACCCCACAGGGATATCTAGCACATTTAAAATGTGTTCACAGGGGCTTGGTTTTATGAGAGGTGGAGAACAGGAGACACAGGTTGTGCCCTTGAGGAGGCTACTAAGTAAATAGAGAGAGAGAAGAACAAGGCGGTGAGACCCCCTAAGGAACAGCGCAGCCAAAAGATTCTTTGTTTCCATTTTAAGCCAAAATTAAAATTGCCATGAACGCCCTGAGCACACACCAGCTGGGCAACAGTAGGAGTGTTAAGCCTCCCAGAGGGCGAGGGGGAGGTATCCTGGGACCCAAAATTGTTCCTGGTTCATCCGTAAGTAATGACGATCCACGTGTGGACTGTGAAATAAACTCAAAGACAAATAAGACCATGAAAGACCACATCTGATTCAGTATTAAACTATGCGGGTTGAGGGGGTCCACGGGCCCCCAAGAGGCTCTAGGTGCTGAAAAAGTTCCACTGTCCCCGGACTGGGGGCTGAAGAGGGGACGGGCTTTGGATAAACCAACACAGGGGATTCTGAATAGGGGAATGGTGGGAGGGGAAAGGCGAAGAAATCATCACCTTCAAAAATCACTCCCGTTTCTCTTGAATTTTAAAGTTTTCATAGAGGGGCACCTGGGTGGCTCAGTTGGTTAAACGTCTGACTCTCCATTTCAGCTCAGGTCATGATTCCAGGGTTGTGGGATGGATCGATCCCGCATTGGCCTCTACACTGAGCATAGAGTCAGCTTATGATTCTCTCTCTCTCTCTCTCTCTTTTTCTCTCTCCCAGGGGTGCCTGGGTGGCTGTCGGTTAAGCATCCAACTTCAGCTCAAGTTATGATCTCATGGTTTGTGAGTTCAAACCCCGCGTCCAGCTCTGCACTGACACCTCAGGGTCTGGAACTTGCTTCAGATTCTGTGTCTCCGCCTCTCTCTGCCCCTCCCATGCTCATGCTCTGGCTCTTAGTAATAAACGTTAAAAAAATTATTTTTAAAGATTCTCTCTCTCTCAAATTAAACATACACACACACACACACACACACACACACACACACACGGGAAAAGAGAGACTGCTGATATGGAGAAGGGAGCAAGACGGCCTGTGGCCAGTGACATTCTCAACAGGACTCTTACTTTCAGTTCAAACAACCTTCCCATCCCCACGCCACCCCCACCCCTCCTGCTGCCCTGCGGCCTCCTCCAGACTCCGGAAAGGCTGCCCATACTGCCTTACTGACCCCTTTACCGTCAGCACCAGCCTGCCCTGCTGGGACTCCTTAGAAACACTAGCAAGGTCTCCAAGGACTTTTCTTGGTCGCTATATCCAGGCCGCGATACTCTCCAGTCCATTCATTGTTGGTTCATTCATTTATTCAGAGAATATTTGTTAGGTGCCAACCCCTCATGTGGTGCTGGGGATACGATACTGAGCAGGATGAATGAGGCGAGGGTCTCTGCAGAGACGGTGTGGACCCCTTCCTCCCAAGATGTTACACGCTCATCATGCATGCACACGCACACATGCACCCGTGCCCGGGCGTCTGTGCTTGCTTTTTCTGTTTCGATCCTCCCTCCAAACTCTCTGACTGAGGACCCAGCTGCTGGGCATGTGATCTATGCAGGAGACACCAACCGGAGAGGAAGTTAGGCCTGTAACCGAAGGGAACTGGGGAGGAAGCCATCCTCCAGAGGCACCCCAGATTACACATCAGCCACCTGGCTGTCTGCTGGTGGCCTGGGGAGTGTGAACTCTGACTGGCAGACACCCCAGGAAGAAGGGCGCACTGCCAGGATCTCAGGTTCGGGGGCATCTCAGGCAGTCCTAGAGACAAGGCTCTTTCTAGAAGGCCAGGGAGGGCCCAGGGGCCCGGCTCCAGCCCCTACATGCCTGCTACATCCTATTCCTTCGCCGAATGCTGGCCTTGCTCTGGAGCGTGCGGCTCCCAGAATGACCCCCTCCCTCCACCCCAGAGAGGGGAGTCCCTGGGGGGGACCCTGGTATGCTATAAATGCAAGGAGTCAACCAGTTAGGACTCCAGCTGGATGAACACCCAAGGGAGTTGGTGATGGAAAGTCCCAGAATTTTCCTTTTTTTCTCTTTCTAGGGAATTATACAAAGTAAATGAAGAATAAAGAGGAGAAGGAGCAGATA
The DNA here is from genome assembly GCA_004023845.1 of Helogale parvula. Lineage (NCBI taxonomy): Eukaryota > Metazoa > Chordata > Mammalia > Carnivora > Herpestidae > Helogale > Helogale parvula. The sequence goes on from PJEM01000757.1 coordinate 91,320, forward strand.
AGGAAGAGGTGGAGAAGGAAAGCATTTTTTTTTTAACAAAACACAGATCTGATCACAGTATTTCCCTGCTTTTAGTAACTTCCCATTGCTAGTGAGGTAACCACAGCCTTCTCTCCCCACCCTCCCCGCCCCTTCCAGTCACAGGGGGGCTCTGGGGCCTGCTAGGATGTGTTCACAGGTCTTGTGGGAAATTGCCCCATGGGGTAGCGGTAACTGAAACAAAGAGCACCATAATGGGCCCATCATAAGGAGCATAGAGAGCTTCCACAAGGGGGTTTTAGTCCTGGCTCTGTGACTGTCGGACCATGAGAAAACGGTCCTTCTTTTCTTCACCTGCTCAGCGGCCAGGGAGAATGATCCCCGCCCTGCCTTGCAGGGTATTGTGAGGCTCAGGTGAGATAAAGAGCCCAGAAACCCTTTGTGAATTATCAGGCACTGAACAAGTAAAGGATTGTTCCTAGATCGAGTAAAGTACTTTGAGAAGAGTCAGCGGCCTAGGCCTTTCATCCCTCAGTGCGTTTCTGTCTAATGACCCTCCCGTCAATACAACGCTCTAAGCTTTCCGGAGTAATTTTATACACTTTGCGTCCCTTGTTCTGACTCCATCGCTGTGCAGCGGCTGTGCTGGGGCTGCCCCTTGCTGGGCATAGCAGGGCACAGGCTCAGAGGGGTGAAGTCACCAGGAGGCCCGGAGTCACGGGGCCCACTGTGGCCGAGCCAGGCCTGGGCTCAGGTTTCCTGACTCGGACTCAGAGCGTGCTCCCAGCTCCTGGGGCCACTCCACTCCCCGCTCACAACAGCTGCTGTTCTTGGATTCCAAACCTTCGCAGGGGACCGGCAGGCTCTTCCTAGGGGATGATCTTCCTCGTGGCCGGCAGCATGGCCTGTAGGGGGAGCTATTGCAGAGGACACTTGAGCCCTCACCAGAGAGTCTGACTTGGGCTTTGAAAGTCGACTTGCAGGGGCGCCTGGGTGGCTTCCGACTTGGGATCAGGGCATGATCTCGCGGTCCGTTCTCCCGGTTCGTGGGTTCAAGCCCTGTGTCAGGCTCTGTGCTGACAGCTAGCTCAGAGCCTGGAGCCCATCTTCAGATTCTGTGTCTCACTCTTTCTGATCCTTCCCTCCCCTCCCCTGCTCACACTGTCTCTCTCTCCCTCTCTCTCCCTCTCTCTCTCAAAAATAAATAAAACATTAAAAAAAAGAAAGAAAGAAAGGAAGTCAACTTGCCATGGGCTGTGAGAGTTTGTCCCAGCTCCTCTGTCACTCCCCCGTGAGTGAGGCCAGAGGTGTGCATTTTGCGCCACTTTGGAATCCTTCCTCCAAACACCCTCTGATGGCTGCACTGTCACAGCTAGTGAGTGTGTTCCGGTCCGGCCACAGGGTCGGGGAGGCGGAGAAGCCTACTCCCTGACCTGTAGACGCTCACAGCGGGAGAAACAGCGGGAAGGATGGTGTGAGTGCCCTCTCAAGGCCGCTGGCCCTCCCCTGTGAGAGACCCTGCCAGCTCAGAAAGGCAGAGATCCCTGGGGAATGGGAGGCTCTGCGGAAGCTTTCTGGCTGAGGACACCTGCGTCCCCCTCCCCTAAGTTTGTCTCAGTGTCAGACTGAAACAATGTTGCAGTTTGTGAATCACACCAGGAAACGCCCTGGGGACATTCCCGGATGTAAAAACCAGGACCTTGTCTCTGACTGGTGGTGGTGGGCCAGGGAGCCGGACACCGGAGCACAGGCAGTCTGGAGATGCAGGATTCTGTGCCTTGATCTACACACCAGTCAGATGAGGCAGAGAGTTGGGTGCTTTTCCAGTGGAGGTCAATGCCAAAGTGGCCAGAGTCAGGTCTCCTGACTTTCCATGGTAGGCACGTCCCGGGTTTGGTGATGATTGTGAGCTTGGCTTACAGGCATTGGGGGAATCATCTAGAATTCAGGAGAGAGCAAGGCTAGAATGTTAGTGGGCAATACCTCCCACTGCTTCCTTTCCCTAAGTGCCAGAGGGCTTGGTTGGGGCCGTTTCTCATTTAACACAGTATTTGGGGGCACCTGGGTGGCTCAGATGGTTAAATGTCTGACTCTTGATTTCAGCTCAGGACACGATCCCAGGGTTTGGTATTGAGCCCACTGGACTCTGCACTGAGCATGGAGCCTACTTGGGATTCCCTTTCTCTTTCCCTTTGCTCCTCTTCCTCATTCGCGCTCTCTTTCTTTCTCTAAAACAAAAATAAATAAGTACAATAAAAATAAAAATAAAAATTTAAAAGAATTATTTGCAAAAAGAAAAACAAAAAGGTCACCCTAAATATGCGACAATAGAATGATCTGAAATAAATTATGATCTGAAAAAAATTATAAAGTTAAGTCACCATTTAAAATTTTTTTAATGTTTTTTATTAATTTCTGAGAGACAGAGAGAGACAGCACGAGGAGGGGAAGGTCAGAGAGGGAGGGAGACACAGAATCCGAAGCAGGTTCCAGGCTCTGAGCTAGCTGTCAGCACAGAGCCTGATGTGGGGCTCGAACCCGTGAACTGACTGAGCCACCCAGGTTCCCCCAAGTCACCATTTAAAACAATAAGGCTTTTAGGGGTGCTGGCTGGCTCCGCCAGTAAGAACATGCAACTCTTGATCTCAGGGTTGTGAGTTCAAGCCCCACATTGGGAATGGAGACTACTTTAAAACAGAAATAAATAAAGAGGGGCTCCTAGGTGGCTCCGTCGGTTAAGCATCCAACTTCGGGCTTGGGTCATGATCTCACGGTTCATGAGTCTGAGCCCCACATTGGGTTCTGTGCTGACAGCTCAGAGCCTGGAGCCTGCTTCAGATCTGTGTCTCCCTCCCTTTCTGCCCCTCCCCTGTACACACTCTGTCTCTCCAAAATAAATTGTAAAAAAATTTTTTTAATAAAAAAATTTTTTATAAATAAATAAATAAAACAATAACACTTAGAATGTAGGTGACAATGCGGACGTCACTGCCAAGCTGGGAACCTGAGAGTTGCCCCAATCTGACCCCAAGACGGTGCAGGATGTCACCCTGGTGGTGCAGACCCTCCTGCGACAGGGCGATGACATGAGTAGTCCCAGAGACAGCCTGGAGAAAACACTGCAGACCTCGCGGCGCGGGCTGTGGTGGCAGAGCTGGGGGGTGAAGAACAGACCTCTGCCACACCGAGTCCAAGGCTGCTAATTTGCACCTGAATCTAGAGCACCATTTTTACAAGCTAAGAGAAAACCGAATGGCTTTTTGAAGCAACTACTACATGTAGACATGTTTTCTGTGATAAAGTGAGCGTTCTTCTTATCACAGGCTGTAGCGAGTTTAGAGTGATTTCCCTCCAGTTCTTAAACATGATAACTTTATATCTTGGACTTCAGTCAGTTGTGCTCTTAACTATTAAACTTGAGTGGTCCTTGCATAAAATTGTCACGCATTTTAGTGTAAAAATAAAAAAAAACAATAATGCTTTTAGAAAATAAAATAGGAGAATATCTTTATGACCTTGAGGAGAGGAAGAGTTTTAAAGCAGAACACGAAAGGTGCTAACCTGATAAGAAAAACAAAAACAAAAACTGGAAAAGTGCATATGCATTACATTTCAGGACTCCTGGCTATAAAAAGGTGCCGTGAAAGGAATGAAATGTCAAACTACAGGGAAAATGCTTGCAATACATAGAAGCCACAGAAGGTTCAAAGCTAAAATATAAAAAGAACTCTAATAAAGTAACAAGAACATGACGGGCAACTCAGTAGAAAAATGAGCAAGAGATTTGAAGGGCCAATTCACAAAAGAAGATACGAAATGTCAGCAAGCATATGAAAAGATGTGTGACATGATTTGTCCTCAGGGAAATCCAAATTAAAACCACAAGGAGGGGCGCCTGGGTGGCTCAGTCGGTTAAGCGTTCGGCTTCAGCTCAGGTCATGATCTCACAGTTCGTGTGTTCAAGCCCCGTGTTGGGCTCTGTGCTGACAGCTAGCTCAGAGCCTGGAGCCTGCTTTGGATTCTGTATCTCCCTCTCTCTCTGACCCTTCCCTGCTCGCACTGTCTCTCAAAAACAAACAAACAAACAAAAAACATTTAAAAAATTCAAATATTTAAAAAAAGCCCACAATGAGTTACCAAGTATCTAAAACTAAGAATGGCAATATGAAGTCTTGGCTCTGAGGTGAGGCAGCTGGAAGTCTCAGGCTGCCGTCAGTGCAGCCTGTTACACCCAGTTTGGCAAACAGCTTGACATCATCAACAGAAGTTGAAGACTGCATTCTCTGTGATCCAACACAGGATCAGAGGGAGCATATGCAACACTCCTAGGAATATATGCAACAGAAATGGGCCCGGGGTACATGGATGGCTCAGTCAGTTAAGCATCCGACTCTTGTTTTCGGCTGAGGTCATGAGCTCATGATTCGTGAGATTGAGCCCTGTGTCAGGCTCCCTGCTGACAGCCTGGTGCCTGGTTGGGATTCTCTCCCTCCTCCCCTGCTCTCTGCCCCTCCCCTGCTCATGCACACACTCTTTCTCATTTTCTCTCAAAATAAATAAAGTTAAAAAAAAAGAAATGGGTTCAATGTGCACATGAAGCATAAACAAGAACGCTCATAGCAGCGTTATATGTAATAACTCCAAACTGGAAATAACCCAAGAGTCCATTAAGAGTAGATGGGAAGCGGTGTAGTCATCCAATGAAACATTACACAGTAATAACCCTCCACACACAGATCAACAACATGGATACATCTGTCCAATAAACAAAAAAAACAGAAAAAAGCCAGATGCAAAAGCATACACACTGCATAAGTTACATAAAACCCAAACATGGGCAAAACAGGGGCTCCTCGCTGGCTCAGTCAGTAGAGGACGTGACCCTTGATCTTGGGGTCATGTGTTCAAGCCCCACATTGGGCATAGAGTTTACTTTAAATAACGAGTAAAACAAAACTGTACTCTTTATTAGTCTTTTAAGCGCACTTATTTATTTTGACAGAAATAATGCATGATGGGGAGGAGCAGAGAGAGAGGGTGCGTGCAGCTCTGTCAGTGCAGAGTCTGACTCAGGGCTCAAACTCAGGAACTGTGAGATCATGACCTGAGCCGAAATCAAGAGTTGGACACCCTACTGACTGAACCACCCAGGAGCCCCCAAACCATACTCTTTAGATGGTAAAAGAACAAAAAGAAGCAAGCAAGTGACTATCATAAAAATCAGCAGCGCTTACTTCAGAGAGGAAGGAGGGAAAGTGGGTGCAAGTGTCCTGCAGGGGAATTCTGCGACACTGGCAATATCCCGTGTTTCGCCTGGGTGTTTGGTGCAGGGCAGTTGGTTTATAATAATTCTTCAAGCAGTATATTCATGTCATGCAACTTTCTGAGTGCGTTTTATTCGACTGAACTATGTGAAATTGCCAATATTAACCAGTTTACATTAAGCTTAGCAGCCATTCAAAATGAATGTAAAGGTGATGAAGGACTACGTTTGCCCATTTATTTAGGAAGCAAATGTTTCCTGGGGGCTTATGATGAACCAGGCATACTTGTAGGCACGGGGATGGAGAATCCAACACTGTCATGGATGGCCGGGGGCTGGGTGGCTCCGTGGGGTGAGCGTCCAACTTGAGCTCAGGTCATGATCTCACAGCTCGTGAGTTTGAAGGGTCCCGAGCCTGGCTCTGTGCTGACGGCTCAGAGACTGGAGCCTGCTTCGGATTTCTGCATCTCCCTCTCTCTGCCCCTCCCCTGCTCATACTGTGTCTCTCTCTCCAATAAATAAATATCAAAAAAAATGTTTTAAACAAACAAAGAAATTCCGCCACGGTGCTCGCATTCTCATGAAGCGGAGGAGGGAGGCCGTGTGCAGCCACGGGAGGACCAGCCCGCAGGCCGGGGAGAGACCAAATGCACAGCCCCTGAGTCTGGAATGTGCCTGGAAGGACTGCAGGACAAGGAGGCCAGTGTTCTCCAGTCAGAGGGCAACCAGGGGAGAGACCGAGTGCACGAGAAGGGAGAGGGAACCAGGGCCGGCTGCGGAAGGCCCACGTGTCCAGGCGTGGGACTTTGGATTTTATTCTGAGAGTGACAAGAGGCCACTGGAAGGTTGAGAGCAGGAAGTGCTAGGATTCGATTGATAGTTCGGAAGAAAGACTCCGGCTGTTCTGTGGAGAAGGGGAAGTGGGGACGCTAAAGCAGGATTCCTGCTCAAATGCTACCATGGTGTCCGGGCGCGAGATGAAGGTGGCATGGACAGTGTGGTGGCACGCGGTGTGTCAGAGTCAGGGCTGGGAGACTCCATAAGGGGAACCCAGATAGGATTTGTGGATGGGCTACACGGAGCATAAGCAGAAAAAAAAGCCGATAATGTGTGTAATTTTTTAAAAATTAGGACACAGGGGCGCCTGGGTGGCTCAGTTGGGTAAGCCTCCGACTTTGGCTCAGGTCAGATCTCACGTTCGTGGGTTAGAGCCCCGCGTCAGGCTCTGTGCTGACAGCTAGCTCAGAGCCTGGAGCCTGTTTCCGGTTCTGTGTCTCCTTCTCTCTCTGCCCCTCCCCCTCTCATGCTCTGTCTCTCTCAGTATCAAAAATAAATAAAACATTTAAAAAAATAAGTAAATAAAAATTAGGACACACAATTCTATATACAGTATGGTCAAAACCCTTCAAAACATGTTCTTGGGGTACCTGGCCGGCTCCGTTGGTGGGGCATGCAACTCTTGATCTCGGGGTTGTAAATTCCGGCCCTGTGTTGGGTATACAGATTACTTAAAAATAAAATCTTCAGGGGCGCTGGGGTGGTTCAGTCAGTCAAGTGACTCTTGGTTTTAGCTCACGTGATAATCTCACGGTTTGTGAGTTTGAACCCTGCACTGGGCTCTGTGTTGACAGCACGGAGCCTGCTTGGGATTCTCTCTCTTCCTCTCTGCCTCTCCCCTGCTCATGTGCACTCTCATTCTCAAAATAAATAAACGTTAAAAAACTAAAATAAAATAAAATCTTAAAAAAAAACCCACACATGTTCTTAAAGTATTTCCGTAATGAGAAATTCAAGTATAGACAAGTAGAAGACATCCAGTTAGGGAGACAGACTATTTCTATTGATGGATGGGGGACACCAGTTAAAAAGCTGATGCTAACTAATGGCACAGAGTACAAATGGCCACAGGAGATAGGAAAGAAAGAGACCCCAGCCCTGGAGAAGGCAGGAAAGTATTTACTGGGGAGGCAGGAGTTGACATGAAAGAGGAAGGTGAACCTGGTCGAGGTAGGGGGTGGGGTGAAGAGACCAGGACAGGTTGATAGAGTTGGGGACATTTGACTTGAGTCCCAGGACTGCCAGGTACCACCTGGATTCATGTGAACGTTAGATAAAACATCTGTAATCCACCTATTAGGTGCTCAATAAATGGTAGCTACTGACAGTGCTTTTTCAATATTCAGATTTTTAATATTTTCTAATTTTTCTATATTTGGAGTGAAGGAGATAGAGAGTGGACTCAACGCCCATCTACCAGAAAATACAGCGGAGAAAGGAGAAAATAAACTGTTGGGAAAAGAAGAGCCGCTAGAAGTGGACACAGCTGGGGGAGGAGGGCTCTCTTAAATTAGATAACCTCGCAGTGCAGGAGAGCCCAGAGATCTGGAGCTCAGCCAATGATTCTGTCACATAGTCATGTCTCCCTCTGCTGGCAAAACTTGGTTTTGCAGGGTAACCCCAAATCCGGAATAACGTCTGAAAATTTGTAGGCCTCAGGATTTCTAAAGGGCTAACTCTATCTTCTTGATATAATCTCACCCTGACTGTTACTGGGACCACATTAGAAGAAGATGCCAGTATGAGAATCCCCTGGGAAAGAAGAACTGTCATTGTCACAGAAAACGCAGTGAGCGGAATTTCTTCCTCCCACCAAGCCAGCGAAGAATCTGGACGTCTGTGAAACTGCCATTCAAACCAGGACTGAGAAACAAGCCTTCTTCCATGTCTGCAACAAACTCCTCCGTGGCATAAGAGACAGACTGCCAAAGTCGAAGGTTTGGAGTCTGAAAACTGTGCCGCTTGATGGCGGGGTGCCCTGCCCTGGTCAATTAGCTTGAAGCTCAGAGTCTTTTTTCCTTTTCTTTTTTTTTAAGTTTATTTATTTATTTTGAGAGAGAGAGAGAGGAAGAGAGAATCTCAAGCAGCCTCCACACTGTCAGTGCAGAGCCTGATGTAGGGCTTCGTCTCACAAACCATGAGATCATGACCTGAGGTGAAATCAAGAGTTGGACACTCAACAGACTAAACTACCAGGCTCCCCGGAGTCCTTCTCTTAATAGGAGGATATTATGTGACACCTGGGTGGCTCAGTCGGTTATGCCTCCAACGTCAGCTCAGGTCAGATCTCACGTTCATGGTTCCAAGCCCCATGTCAGGCTCTGTGCTGACAGCTAGTTCAGAGCCTGGAGCCTGCTTCCGGGTCTGTGTCTCCGTCTCTCTCTGCCCCTCCCCCTCCCATGCTCTGTCTCTGTCTCAAAAATAAATAAAAACATTAAAAAAAAAAGAGTATAGCTGCTGTCCTCAGGGGGCTCACTTTATGGGGAGGGAGACAGACTCAGTTAACCACAGTACAAGGGAGACTGTGCTGAGTACTATAAGGCTAATTAAACAATGAGCTATGGAATCATGAGGAAAGGAATGATTAATTAGAATAGATAGAATTAAGAGAGTCAAAGAAGTCTTCCCAGAAGAGGTGATATTCATATAGGACTTTCATTTATTCCATTTATTTATAAATATATTTATTGGGGCACCTGGGTGACTCAGGCAGTTAAGTATCCAACCCTTGATTGCAGCTCAGGTCATGATCTCATGGCCCGTGGGTTCCAACCCCACATAGGGCTCTGCACTGACAATGCAGAGCCTGCTTGGGATTCTCTCTCTTCCTCTCTGTCCCTCCCCCACTTATTTTCTCTCTCTCTCTCTCTCTCTCTCAAAATAAATAAACTTAAAAAAAGATGTTAAAAATATTTGTTGAGCACAAGCTATGCACCAGGAACTGGACTAGTCATTGTGGATACAAGAGTGAACAAAACAGGCGCCTGGCTGACTCAGTCAGTAGAGCACGCAACTCTTGATCTCGGGGTCGTGAGTTCGAGCCCCACATTGGGTAGAGAGTTTACTTTTTAAAAAATGAGCCAAACAAAAGGTGGGCAAATAATTATTTAATTACAACTATGCCAAGTTTTATGATAGAAAATACAGGGAACTGAGAACGTATCACAAAGGGGTATAAACTAGGTGGGAAAGTCACGAAATACACCCATTAAAGTCAACACTCGAGCTGAGAGCTGAAGGATGAGGGGCAGGTATCTAGGTTACGATGATCAGGATAAATGCTCTCTGTAGCAGAAACAGGCCCTATGTACATGCCCTGTGGTCTTTACAGGAAGCAAAGTGAAGAGTGGCATGAGATGTGACAGGGGACATGGCAGGTAGCAGACTGTGTAGGTCTTAGGAGGCTACATCATGATTTGGACCTTAACATAAGAGCAGTGAAGAACATCACAACGTTTTAAGCATGAGGAGACATGATCAGACCTGTCTTTCTAAAGAATTACTTTGTAAAGAATGGATGGGTAGAGGCAAAAACAGACCTGAGGAGACCAGACTGGAGGCTACTGTAAGGCACCAGGCCAGAGAAGCTGGTGACTTGGGTCACGATATTGGCTGTGGAAGAAGGAGAAGAAGGTGATAGATCTGATAAATATTAAGGAAGTTGAGTTGACAGGATTTGTTGTTTGGAAGGATATATTGTGGGTGGGAAGAGCCGTTTACAGAGCTAGGGACCATTCTTGGAGGACAAAATTTGGAAGGGAGAATGATGAGTTCAGTGTGAACAAGTAGAATTTCGGGCACATGGGAGCCATCCAAGTGGCTGTATCCATTAGAGAATTGGATACATGGATTTAAAGCTCAGAGAAGTTGGGGCTGGAATACCAATTTAGGAATCACTTATACATTAATTGAAGCAAGGAACTATAGTGATCATTGTAGGGTGACACTAAAAATAAAAGGGGGTTTAGGGCCAACACTTAGCAAACACCATTTAATGTTGGAGTTGAATGAGGTCAACCATTTAGGGAGACTGAACTGAGCAACCAAAACCTCATGAGATCTGTAGGAAGAAAACCAGAAAAGCGTAGGGTCGTGAAAACCACAGGAAGTGAGTGAGAGTTTGCTAATGAAGGAAGAAGTGGGTTATGCCAAACGCTCCTATTGAAAGGGGCCCACCAGAATTAGCACCGCGGGGCTCCTGATATGTTTGGTAAGAGAAATCTCTATTGAGCAGTGGTCGCAGAAGCCATATCGATTTGTGGAAAAATAGAAGGTGGGGTTATGTAGATAGGGACAAAGTTAGGAGAACATTCCAGGCAGAGGTACTGTGTGAGCAAAGGCATGGAGGCCTGAAAAGTTACAATGTGTTTGAAGGACTTCAAGAAAACCCAGGTGACTGGAGACCTGAGTGTGGAACAGCGAAAGGGAAGGAAGAATGGCTGGGGAAGATGCCGAAAAGGGAAACACAGCGTGTGAGCAACATTGACAGCAAAGGACAAAAGGAAGGAAACCTACTATTTTTTAAATGCCTTCCATATCCAGGGAGTTTTCACATGATCTCACTTAAAACTCATGTAAATCCTGGGTGTAATGTAAACATTCTTATCTCCATTTTTCCCACTGAGAAAATAGTTGTTCAGAGAAGTTGAATGATTTACTCGGCATCAAACATCTTGTGAGCATTGGGATTCCAGTCCTCCTCCCATACCGGAGGATCAAGTGCGTTGACAGGTGGTGGCATCCAGTGGGAAGAACAGGGCCAGAGTCCCTCTTATCCAGCAGAGACGTAGTGTCAGGCAAGGTAGCCAAAGCAGAGAAAGAGTAGTCCAAAAACCAAAGCCAAGTGCAACGAGAAAATAGCTCAAGAGCCAAATGGTTGGTCCATTCAGAAGTCAGGTTGCCAGAGCCAAGAGAGGTTAGTCTACAAAGCCAAAACCCCACCCAGTAATTGGTCCAAAAGCCAAGTTAATCATAAGCAGTAGAGCTTGATCAAAGAGAGGGCTGAGGAAAGCCAGGAAACTTCACAAATAGGTGAGCCAACAGCTAAGCCTCAAGCTTCCAATCGAGCTGACATCAAGGTCCTGGGGATTTGAGGATGGGGAGGAGGTGACGAACTAAACAATTAGGTCCTCCCGAGAATAACATCATTGGAAATGTTTTGTGCAAAGATTCCGCTGGTGCCTCTGTGTAGAAGGGCCGAGAAGTTTCAGATAACACTGCCTCCTCAATCTGGATCTCAGGGAGGAAGGACAATTTGGGCTCAGTCCACAGATTCACCTGCTCTCTGCAGAGTGGAACATGGAGAGGACACTAGCTTGGTTCTTGGACTTGGGAAATTATACTTGATTTGTATCCTGTAGGAAAAATACAAAGACCCCCAAAGAGGAACAGCAAACACAGACCTGGTCTGTCTATGAGAGCAGGGGATGTCGGGCAAACCACACCAGGCCACCAGGATATATTAAGGGTTTCCTTAAAAATAAGTCTTCTCAGGGACACGTGGCTGGTTCAGTGGGCAGAGCATGTGACTCTTAGTCTAGGGATTGTGAGTTCAAGCCCCATGCTGGGTATAGGGATTACCTAAGCATAAACTCTTAGGGGTACCCGTGTGGCTCAGTCAGTTAAGTGTCCGACTTTGCATCAGGTCATGATCTCACAGCCTTGGGTTCGAGCCCCGCGTCAGGCTCTGTGCCGAATGCTTGCTCAGAGCCTGGAGCCTGCTTGAGATTCTGTGTCTCCTTCTAGCTCTCTGCCCCTCCCCTGCTCACACTCTGTCTCACTCTGTCTCTCACAAATAAATAAATGTAAAAAATTATTTAAAAAATAAACTCTTTAAAAAAGTCTTCTCGGGGCGCCTGGGTGGCTCAGTCGGTTAAGCCTCCGACTTCGGCTCAGGTCATGATCTCACATTCGTGGGTTTGAGCCCCGTGCTTATAGCTCAGAGCCTGGAGCCTACTTCCGATTCTGTGCCTTCCTCTCTCTCTGCCCCTCCCCACTCATGCCTCTGAATCTTTCTCAAAAAAAAAAAGTCTTCTCACTAGCACAATAGTTTATTCACTGTTTCATTTGAGCCTTACAGCCTTACAACCACTCCACAGAGCATTATTTCTACCCCCACCTCCACCCCCGGCCTCTGCCATTCCAACTGTTTTAAATAGATGAAGAAACTGAAGCTAAAGCAAGGTAAGTGCGTGCCCAAAGTCACAGAGTTGGATAGAGATCAGAAGTACAAGTATAGGGGCTCCCGGGTGGCTCAGTCAGTTGAGGTCCAGTTCTTGATTTTGGCTCAGGTCATGATCTCATGGTTTGTGGGATTGAGCTTTGCATCAGGCTGGGTGCTAACAGCCTGGGATTCTATTTTTCTTCTCTCTCTGCCCCTCCCCCATCTCTCAAAATAAATAAATAAACTTAAAAAAAAAAGTGCAATTAGAGTCCAAGCTTTGTTTTATGCAAATTCGGTGTCTCTTTCTGCTTTCAGAAAAGAAATTGGTCAAGGAAGGGGTCCCAGAGGAGGAGATGCCTGAACCGCCCAAGTGGCAGGCCCCAAAAGCGGAAGGGGGACAGCACCCTCCGGGCAAAGGCACAGAGATGCAACACAGCACATCCAGTTAAGAACACAAAACATGTTCTTAGAATATGAGCTCCTTGAGGACAAGAAGGTCCAGCTCCTAGAAGGGGGCGGGGCGCTCAGCAGGCACTGGGTAACCGTTTGAAGGAATGAATGTCCGGAACACAGTGTACCTGGAGGTGAGGCTGGGAAGGTAGCCCTGCATCAGAAGATGGAGGGGCTTGTAGACAATATGGAAGGCGAGTGGAAGAGGTGGGAAGGGGACCTTGGTGCACGTGCAGAAAACACGTGAGGAGAGAATCCGCTGGAAGGTGGTTCCAGGAGACAAGAGGAAGGCCAGAAGTAAATCAGGCTGGGGCAGGGGAAGGGCAGAGTCAGGAAACGTTTCGGAGTCAGGGTGCCTGGCAACGCTCTGAAGGGGAGGGGTGATATGTACGCGTCTGCAGGCAGAAAAGCAGGAGCAGTGGAGTGATGGAGGATGGTACCTGTGGAGGGAACAAGTGTGGGTGGTGGGTACCTCCCATCCCCGCCAGGTAGGCTGCAACCTCAGCAGTCACTCGGTAGGTTGCAAGCCAGAGAGGGAGGGGCCTCCCGGACGCGAGGAGGCATCAGCAACCTGCCCCAAGCCGGTTAACAAAGGCAGGACTACAATTCCCAGCATGCTCGGGCCCAGTGGGGTGACGGCGGGCGGTGCCTGCGCCGCACCCGCCTGGTGGGCGCGGGACCCGGGTCGGCACCCGAACCTGTCATTCCGGAGGGGTCCGCGGGGGCGCGGGCGGGCGATGCACCCCTGTCCCCCGCGCTCGGGCCGCGCCGGGCTCGCGCCTCCCGCCCCGCGGCCCCGCCCCTCGCCCCACCCCAGCCGGGCGGCTTAGCCCGGGCCGCAGCGCGGCGGCAACATCACTCTCGCCGCGGCTGCTCCGCCCCATCCCCTTCTGTTTTTCTCTCTCATTCTCCGGTGGCAGCGGCGGGGAAGGTGGAGGCAGGGGCAGCAGCAGCCGCGCTGGCTGCAATGAATGATCCCCCAGCGCGGGGGGAGGACCCCAGGTGAGCCTCTGCCCTCGCGAGGGCCGGGACCCCCGGCCGCCCAGGACCAGCAGCCCCCGCCATGGATCCCTAGAAGAGGAGGAGGAGGAGGAGAAGACAGCTCCGCCGCCCACCCCCATCCCATTTTCCTCTTCCTTTATCTCATTGTTGCCGTAGCTGTTTACGGCAGCGCTCCCTCTGCCCCAGCATGGGGCGGGTTCCGGGCACTGCCATTCGGCCGGCGCGGCTCCCGCGGCTGCCAGAGGATTCTGCCTAATTCCCCCTGCCCGGCCGGTGCAGCGAGGACCGGAGAGCGGTGGAGGCCCGGACTGCAGCAGCGGCGGGGCCACCTCCCAGCATCCCCACCCTAGGAGGCTGCATGCGGATTGAAGAGCGGCGCCTGGGGGCTGGGCCGGCCCCGCCGATCCGGACCTAGGGAGGACAGCAGGACCGCCCAGGCTGCGGAGGGACCCTGGGGGCAGGAAGGACAGAGCGGCAAGATGGCCAGTAAAACCAAGGCGAGCGAGGCCCTAAAGGTGGTGGCCCGGTGCCGCCCCCTCAGTCGGAAGGAGGAGGCTGCTGGTCACGAGCAGATCCTGACCATGGATGTGAAACTGGGCCAGGTGACCCTACGGAACCCCCGCGCTGCCCCAGGGGAGCTGCCCAAGTCCTTCACCTTTGATGCCGTGTATGATGCCAGCTCCAAGCAGGCGGACCTATATGATGAAACCGTGAGGCCCCTGGTAGACTCAGTGCTTCAGGGTTTCAATGGCACGGTGTTTGCCTATGGCCAGACGGGCACTGGCAAGACCTACACCATGCAGGGGACCTGGGTGGAGCCCGAGCTGCGCGGGGTCATCCCCAATGCCTTTGAGCATATCTTCACCCACATCTCTCGCTCCCAGAACCAGCAGTACCTGGTCCGGGCCTCCTACCTGGAGATCTACCAGGAGGAGATCCGAGACCTGCTCTCCAAGGAGCCTGGGAAGAGGCTAGAACTTAAGGAGAACCCGGAGACCGGCGTCTACATCAAGGACCTCTCCTCCTTTGTCACCAAGAACGTCAAGGAGATCGAGCATGTGATGAACTTGGGGAACCAGACCCGGGCAGTGGGCAGCACACACATGAATGAGGTCAGCTCCCGGTCCCATGCCATCTTCGTCATCACTGTGGAGTGCAGTGAGCGTGGCTCCGATGGCCAGGACCACATCCGTGTGGGCAAGCTCAACCTGGTGGACCTGGCTGGCAGTGAGAGGCAGAACAAGGCAGGCCCCAACACAGCCGGGGGGACGGTCACACAGTCCTCGGGTAGCGGCAGCGCTGGAGGTGGTGGTGGTGGTGGTGGTGGTGGTAGTGGTGGTGGTGGTGGTGGTGGTGGAGAGAGGCCTAAGGAAGCCTCCAAAATCAACCTCTCACTGTCTGCCCTGGGCAACGTGATCGCTGCTCTGGCGGGGAATAGGAGCACTCACATCCCTTACCGGGACTCCAAGCTGACCCGGCTGCTCCAGGACTCTCTGGGGGGGAACGCCAAGACCATCATGGTGGCCACGCTCGGGCCAGCTTCTCACAGCTACGACGAGAGCCTCTCCACCCTGCGCTTTGCCAACAGGGCCAAGAACATCAAGAACAAGCCCCGGGTGAACGAGGACCCCAAGGACACTCTGCTGCGGGAATTCCAGGAGGAGATCGCCCGCCTGAAGGCCCAGCTGGAGAAGAAGGGGATGCTGGGAAAGCGACTCCGGAGGAAGAGCAGCCGCAGGAAGAAGGCTGTGTCAGCCCCAGCGGGGTACCCTGAGGGGCCCGTGATAGAGGCCTGGGTGGCCGAAGAGGAGGATGACAACAACAACAACCACCGCCCGCCCCAGCCTGTCCTGGAGTCAGCCTTGGATAAGAACATGGAGAATTACCTGCAGGAGCAGAAGGAACGCCTGGAGGAAGAGAAGGCGGCCATCCAGGATGACCGCAGCCTCGTGAGCGAGGAGAAGCAGAAGCTGCTGGAGGAAAAAGAGAAGATGCTGGAAGACCTAAGGCGGGAGCAGCAGGCCACAGAGCTGCTCGCAGCCAAGTACAAGGTAAGGGCCCCAGAGAGCAGAGCAGGGGTCCCCAGAGGGATCTGGGCTGACAGGCTTTTCTTTGAGGGTCTGGGACCTGACCCAAAGGAGGCAAGGCATCCTCCCTCGCGGCCACACACGGCCCTCCTGTCAGAGGCTTTCCTAGAGCCTCCAGGCCAATTCCTGTGATCCCTGGCTGCCAGGCAGAACCTTCTAGGAGCGCCTAGGAGGACAGACAGACCACACACAGACACACACGAGGCAAAGCAAGCAGGTGGTCTTTCAAGCCAATGAGCTTGAGCTGGTCTCACCTACTGCTCGTCGGTCTCTGCCGGTGACCTCTGTGTGTTGGTCAGGTCCGTCGGACGACCAGCTCAGCTTCGTCTGGGTGTGGATTGTCCTGCGTAGCCTCCTGCCCTGGGACCTCCTACTGCGGCCACTTCACACCTGACACCATTTTAATAATATCTGACATTTGGATAGCACTTCCCAGTTTACCAAATGCCGCACAAACACAATCTCATTGGGCCTTACGGTACCCATCCAGTGCACGGGCTCTTAAATCCCCATTTTACAGGCGAGGAACTGAGGCTCAGAGAGGTCACATGACCCAGATTACATCCTACAGAATGGCCGAGCTGAGCTGGAATGTAGGGACCCCGGGCTCTTTCAGTATTTGGATGGCCAGGCAGGACTAGGAATGGGTGCAGCTCCCCATGAAAGCAGTCCCGAGGAGCCGTGCAGTGCATAGGGCCCAGGGATCACAGAGACGGCAGGAGAGAGCACTGGGCCCTACCCTGGAGTCTAGGCCTAGCCATTCTATAGCTCATTAAGTGATCTTGTGTAAGTCGCTCCCTCCTTTCCTCAAACCTCAGTTTCCCTTCTTGTAAAATGGAGGTGGTCCGGGTGATCTCTGAAGCTCTTCCAACCTGAGAAGCAAACTGGCTCCCACACGCAGGCCTGGGCCTCGTCCCAGTAAGATCTGACTCCCCATTGCCCTGAGAGCCATCTGGGCCTTCCTGAGCTGTTCCCTTCCTCTGAGGGGCCTCTGGGCCCTTAGGTGGGGCTAAGCCACAGAGGTTTCTGCCAGGCCATCCACCGACCTGTTAAATTTCACTGCTGCCGATGCCACAACTCAGTGTCCCAGGCATGTCCAGGTCCCTGGATTCCTCAGCACAAGGGGTTGGAGGAAGGACACAGGGAGCCGTGAGCTGATCGCTTGCTGGAGAGAAAAACACATTGCTATTTTTTATGCCCTCTCAGGAGTGTGGGCTGGGGAGCAGGGAACCCAGCCCGCGGAAGGAGAGAGGCAGCTGCTGGAAGACGGGCAGAGGAGCCGTATGCCATTGTCTGTGTTTAAGGGAACGTGTGCCGCACCCGCACCCGGGGCTCTGGCCTTGCATATTTAATATTTAATTCACCTCTCTGAGCTCAGCAGGGGTTATGCTGAGGTGCTTGCTCGAAGAATGGATCAGGGGCCTGGCACCTTTGGGGCCATCCTGGGAGAAGCAAGATGTTAAAGGCAGAATAGTTAGACTCAGCTCTCCCTAGGAGGAAGGGAAGCCAGGCAATCTGGGGCTTTCCAATGGGAAGTCTCTTACATGGGTGATCTGTCACTGGTTTCATTACCAAGAGTGCCCCCTTACCCCTCACTTCCCTTCTCCACCCTCCCGTCCCTTAAAGCTGGGAGGTAGTGGGGGGCTGACACAGTGCAGAGGCATACTTCAGCCCTGACGACATGGGCAGAGGGGTTGGAGTGAAGGATCCAGTGGATCCTTCTTCCCGTTGGGAACAATGGGATCTCCCGTTGTTGGCAGCTCAGTAAGATTACTGGCTCCCTCAGTAAGAGCCTTGGCTCTCAGGCAGCGCGGGGCACGGGTAAGAGGATGGTGAAGGGATCAAGGCAGCCAGCTCCAGGATTCTTGCACTAAAGAGATGGTCCACAGAACCCTCCTTCTTCTAGCTGGCAGGGGCTTTGGGAAACTGAGGACTTGCCCAGGGCCACACAGGTAAGTTAAGGAAATCCTAGACTTTATGCCAGGGTCTTGATGTTACCTGTGCTTCGTGATAATCAGAAAAATTCATTTTTTTGTTACTCCTTGACATCTTCACTCAAGCAACCCCAAGAGACGGGGAGTACCGATCCCATTTGACAGTTAGGCACACCAAGGCTGGGGAAGTGGAGTGACTGTCGGCGTGCCCTCAGCTGATAAGCGGTGGAGTCAGGACTGGGACCCAGGTCTCCTAATGCCCCCAGCCCTGTGCTCTCTCCGAGTCATCACGGTCCTTCACTGTGTGACGACTGCTCACTGTGTGACTCAGGGCAAAGGCCTTTGCCTCTCTAGGCCTTAGGTTTCCATTCACCCCATGAGAAGTCCGACATATCTCCCTGGGGACTGGGCGAAACGGTCACTATGTGCCTGGCTTTCAGACATTAGTGAAGGGGGAGGGGTGGCTGGGAAATTCCAGGAGGGGAATGAGTCCATATCCTGTGACTCCTTCTCATACCCAGCCCAGGACAAACAGTGACACGCAACTCAGAGTAGGGCTTGGACAGAGGACCCCAAGCTGCTCGCACCTCTAAGGCACTGCCTGGTTCAATGTCGGATGTTTCTAGGATGGAGGAAACAATTTGAGGACTCCTGAGGGATCACCGGGGCAAAGAGGGGAGGAGCCAGGTAGAGATAATCCCAGGCCTGCCTATTTCACGGGCTTGTGCCAAAGATTAAATGAGATCATTAGTGGGAGGGCATTTGAAATAGGTTGAAAGAGCCAAATAAATTGAGGGGCATTAGCAGCCACAGGGTGTCTTCTGTCTTCCAAGCAGGGGTCCAGTGATCTCCGGGACTGACATCTTTGTTGTTAGCTTGACTCTTTCCTCCCCGAGCCATCCAGCTGCCTTGCCGTAACCCTGCAGCTCCCGAAGCAGAGCCAGGCAAGAAAGGTCTAGGAGAACTCAGGAGGCCGGGAGCTTGGGTCCCTCCTGGAAATTAACAGCTTTTGCTCCCCATCTGGAACACACCCCCACTCACCTCCCCCCATTCCCTTCTTCCAGCTCACACCACCCTCTGGGGGCAACTAAAAGGTAGCATCCCGACCTAGTGCCCTCATTCACTCTCTGACTCATCTCACAGTCTGTCTCGCCCAATTTCCCTGCCTTCCACCTCCAGGCTCTCCGCTTCCTTTGTTCTGTCCTCACTGTGGACAAACACAGCGCCTGTCTCCTTGGAGCCTCCTTTCATCTCTCCTTCTGTGTTCACCACGGGCCTCAGGGGGTGTTAGGTGTGCATACGTGTGACTGTTTGTGATCGTGATTGTGATCGGTGCCCAGTTTCTCACGAATCATTACCAACCCTTATGTAGTATCTCCAGGGGCGTTGATAACTGACAGGACCTAAGAGGAAGGGGGCGCAGGGAAAGTCACAGACCCACAACTGAGGCTGTGGCTCTGCAGACATGGTAAAAGTCAGATGTTTGTGCACAGGGCACAGACTCCAGTGACGACTGGTGAAAGCACATGGATTGGTTGGGAGAAGGTTCGCTTTATTCACATTTAATTGTGCGAGATGTTTTTTCAAACGACTGCTTTAATTTCGAACTGAATTTTTTGAGGGATTGGACCAGGTGGTCTCTAAAACTTTGACCGTAGATACTTAGAAAGAAAGAAGAGTGTCTGGGGGGAGGTCAGGGCTGCAGATGACACAAAATGCAGGTTCCAGTTAAAGAGGGGAGGGGAGAGGCCCTGCCTGTTGATCCCCTCTTAAGTAGGGCTGGAGGGAGAAGAGGGGACGGGTCTTGGCCAGAGCCCAGCTCTGCGTGCGGTGGGTGTAGGACAGAGACCCTGCAGCAGCAGCTCCCAAAGCCAAAGGGATGAGGTCATTGCAGAGAATACAAACTGCACTGAACTTTTATTGTCCACTTTGTGGGGCCTCTTCTTCCCCCCACTCATGAGCACTGGGATTAACCATAGAAAGGATACGAAAGACAGTTCCAAGCCCTCGAAACAGCAGTAATCACAGTAATAATGTCATTTACTTAACACTTGCTATGGGCCAAGCCCCATACTACATACTATATCACATATTATCTAACTTAGTCCACACAGGCACCTTCCAGCAAGGGTGTTGTTACTCTTCCCATTTTATAGCTGAGAAAACTGAGGCCCCTGCAGGTTCAGCAACTTGCTCAAGGCCTCATAGTTTGTATGTGGCAAGTCTAGTCTAGCCCAGGTTGACTTAACATGAAATTTGATCTTCTTTTATGCGTAACGAATTAGGAAGATCAGTTTGGGAACTGGTTGCTAGGAAGGTGCTGGAAGATGGCAGGAGGTTGTGTGGATGTGTTGAATTTGAGGTGACAAGATCCAGTGGGCAGCTGGAGATGGATCGGTGGAGTTTAGGAGGAGGCACTGAACCAGAAATGGAGAAGAGATCTCAGATGAGACCCATGCCTTCTGTTCCTGACACCCTCTCCCTGTATGTAAATGACTCCCAGATTGGGGTCTCCCATTCTGCTCTCTCTGCTGACCTGTAGAGTGCTGTACACAGAACAGATGCATCAGCCACAGACCTAAGTTGAGTGACTTACTGCCCCTGAGACCTCAGTTACCTTGTCTATAAAGTGAAATAATAACAGTACCTATGTCAGTGTTCTTGGGAGGATTAAATGAGATAATCAGTTATTAAAGCACTTTGCACAGTTCCCAGCACATAAGTGTTCGGTAAATAACAGCTGTTTATTACTGCCTGCTGAACAGTTTCACTTGGCTTCACCTTCCTGGTAAGTCAAACACACGACACTTTAGTCTGACATTCAAGGCCCTCCAGTGGCTGGCTGCCATATGTCTCCCCAACCTTACCAGCCCAAGCAAGCTACTGCAGCAGGAGAACCTCACAGCCAACTGGTCTACCCCCATCTTTTGAACCTAATATGCACCTTACTTTCTGATGATTGCACTTCTGATGTTTTTAATTTTTTTAATGTTTATTTATTTTTAAGAGAGAGAGAGACAGTACAAGTGGGGGAGGGGCAGAGAGAGAGAGAGACACACACACACACACACAGAATCTGAAGCAGGCTCCAGGCTCTGAGCTGAGAGCACAGAGTCTGATGTGGGGCTCGAACTCACAAACTGTTAAATCATGACCTGAGCCAAGGTTGGATGCTTAACCAAATGAACCACCGGGCACCCAAAATTCCTGGTTTTATATCCTAGATTGTCCTGGTAGCCAGGGGATGGGAATTATGGGAGCAGATTAAAGTCAGTATAAAGAACTTGTTAACACCTAGAAATGGGCTGCTTCTAGTGGTAGCAGGCTCCAGTCCCTGGAAGTGCTCGAGGAGAAGCTGAGTGTCAGGTGCTCAAAAGGAACTTATGTATCAGCAAAGCCATTGAACTAGATGGTCTTTAAAGTCCCCTCCCCCTCCTAAAAGTCTTTAATTGTTGGAAAGACTATTTTCTAGAGCAAAATATAAAATGCTCAGTTTATCTCTTTGAAAAATTAAGATTAGGGGTGCCTTGCTGGCTCAGAAGAATACACAATTCTTTTTTTTTTTTTAATGTTTTAAATTTATTTTGAGAGAGACGGTGTGAGCAGGGGAGGGTCAGAGAGAGAGAGGGAGACACATAATCTGAAGACAGGCTCCAGGCTCTGAGCTGTCAGCACAGAGCCCAACGTGGGACTCGAACCCATGAACAGTGAAATCATGACCTGAGCCGAAGTCGGATGCTTAACTGACTTGAGCCACCCAGGCGCCCCAGAATACACAATTCTTGGTCATTAGTTTGAACCCCACATTGGGTATAGAGGTGACTTAAATAAATAAAACTTTATATTATTATTACTACTTTTTCTAAGTAGACTCCGTGCCCAGCGTGGAGCCCAATGTGAAACTTGAATTTATAACCCTGAGATCAAGACCTGAGCTGAGATTAAGAGTCAGATGCTTAATGACTGAGCCATCCAGGTGCCCCAATAAATAAAACCTAAAATAAAAAAAGGAAAGAAAGAAAGAAAAAATTAGGACTAGAGGGTTTAAGTTTTAATGTATGCATTCAGTCAATAATAAGAAATAATTTTCAGCTCTCTATCATGGACAATTAGAAAAAGACAATGAAATGAAGAAAAGAGAAAGAAGAGAGTGGGGAGAAAGACATGAAATAAATAGAAGGGGATGGTGAGGAGGGGAAAGAGAAGTGGAGTCGTAAAGGAAGGGAGAAAGAAAGAGAAAGTGGGTAGAGGGCCAAACAGCTGGATTTCTGGGGAGAAGCAGCCCCAGTAGGGGAGAAAGGGCTGTGGAGGGGGAGTTAAGTTAATCCCCAGTGTCATTCTACTGTCTGGTCTTCATGTTGGCCGCTGAATAGGGCTGTTACCAGTCTCTGGGGACTCCCCAGTAATCTAGGAAGGGTCTACTTTCCCAAAACTGGTCTGGTTCCTTCCGCGTCCCCCAGGACACCAGTCCCATGCCACACACTCTGAGATATATGGGGCTGCATGATCTGGGACTACCTAGCAATACACCCCCGCCCCAGCTAAGTCCTCTACCATCCTTGAGAGAAGCCTCCCGATAGAAGTGTTGGGTGCTCCAAGCTTGGTGTAGCAGCTAGGTCAGAGGCCATGGCCTCTTGTCATTGATGGGACCCATGACTTATTCCTTCCCATCCTCGGTAGCAGTGTGATCATTTAACAGAACTACCATGAGCCGGGGCATTTGATAATATAAAGACTTGACTGGCAGGAAGCATTTAAGACTAATACGTTCCCATCAGATGCTTTGGGCTTTGAGTTACGTCAAGGCTCCGCAGACCTTTTGGTCCAGTGTCGGGCATCCCCCAGTGCGTGGTGACTGGAGGAGCGTATTATTGCCCTTAGTCGTTTCCAGCCCCAGACAGCACAAGATCAGATTAAGTGGCTGTAATAATGTTCTCATTGTGCTCTGAGGACTAGAGGAAGAGCCTGGAATGCAGCTAGAGCTGCACCTTTCTCCTGCCATGCACTGCCAGCCCGTTGCACCTGGCCAGTCTTCTGGAGCCTTCTTGGCCTGAGAGCTGTTGAACCAGGTAGGCTGAGTAAAGAAAATGGTCCCTCTTGCCACAAAGCTAGCCATTCAGCCGTGCAGACTGTGCAAGGCCGGCCCCTTCTCAGAGTTCATAAGGCACCTGTTCTTGGGGTTTGGTGTATCTAGAATTTTTAATATCCTGAAAAATTCCTGGGCATTAACTCCTGGTCATACGAGAGTTATTTCTTAGTTGTCTCCCTTCCCTGCCAGATGTACTCAACAGAGGAGTACCAGGTCCTGGGCTGATCTGTTTCTATAGCGCTAGGTAATGGACCTGCGGGCTTTCTCCTTTCCTGAGGTGAGCCAGCAGAATAATAATGACAACTATAGTAATGATGATGATAGCCACCATTTCTTTAGTGCATGTTTAACGCCAAGCACACTGCCTGTATTCTTTATGTGCATTGTTTTTCTTGAATCCTCACGTTAGCACCATGAAGTAGTACTATTTTAATCTCCATGTGACAAATGAGGCTGCTGAGACTCCTTAAGGAAGGAGCAACAACCCAGGGTCACATGCTTAGGAAGTGTGAGGGCCAGAACAGGAGCCTGTGTGTCTGCCTGTCTCCAGAGCCCACGATCTTTCCCTCCACACTGTAATACCAACTCAGAAACGAAAGATTCATGCCAGATCCCTGGCTAATAGGCCCCGGTGGGAGCTCTTATCTGCTGAGATGCTTAACTCAACTCAATTCTGCCCTTCTGCATGATGCAAAGCCCCAGCCTGACTCACCTGCCTCCATTCTTCTAATCAACAAATCTTTTTTTTTAATGTTTTATTTATTTTTGAGAGACAGAGAGTGTAAGCAGGGGAGGGTCAGACAGAGAGGGAGACACAGAATCTGAAGCAGGCTGCAGGCTCTGAGATAGCTGTCAGCATAGAGCCCGATGCGGGGCTCAAACCCACGAACCCCAAGATCATGACCTGACCCGAAGCTAGACGCTCAACCGTCTGAGCCACCCAGGCGCCCCCTCAACAATCTTTTTGAATACCCATGACCAAGAACACAAATCAGTAGGTATAGTTAAGTAAGTCTTTAAATTATTTAAATTTCTGGAAGAAATGATGAGAATTCACTAATAGTAATTATTTCTAGGAATTTTAATGGGGAGGGAGGCTTTTATTTTTCAATTTATACTTTTTTTACTTTTATCTTTTTGTTTTTACTGCAACCATGTAGTACTTTGTTAAATAAAAACTAATCTAAAAATTTTAAGGGTGGAAAATATATAAAAGAAGAGTGTTAATGCCTGATTGAAAGATTGACTTAAAAACAATGAATAATGGAGGAAGATCCAGGGTTGATAATAATCCTCAGTGATATTCAGTTATTGGTAATCCTAGGACCGTGGACAAGTCACTCCCCCTCAGTAGATGATTCCTTGCTTTCTGTACCCTTTGCTGATTCACCTCAGAAGCAGCAGGGCAGGAGCCCAGGGTTAGAGGTCAGCCTGAAAGACAGGCGGTGGGGACCGGAGAGAAATGACTAAGCATTGCCTTGGGGGCTGGAGGCTATGTGACCCCAGTGACCCACCTAAGCCCTTGGGCCCTGGGCCTGGGCTGTCAAATGCTGAGTCTGCGCTTTATGCCTCCTTAGGTCTCATCCTGTTCTGACATTGTAGGATTCTGTTGACCATTTGCATCCCTGGCGCTGGAGAGAAACACCACATCTAGAACACCAGATCTAAACGAGGGAAATAGGGGAGAAGGAGGAAGGTAGGGATCAGATGTGAGGTGTTTGTGGTTTTCTGGCTGAAGTGAATGGGCTGATTTTTTTCTCCCTGCTTTTCTCTGAGGGGTATAGAAGCCCTACAGGGCGTCCATCCCTGTCCGATTCAAAGCTGGGAGCGGAGTCCGGCTCAGTTCCCACCCTAGCTAGTAAGGTTCTTGATCCCTAATTGTTTTCTTCCTGATGAGAGAATTCCTAGCATTTGAGAGACCAAACCCTTCTGTTGTGTTTTGAGCCATCCTAGGAGACTCAAGGCAGGAAGGAAACAGAAGGGGTCTCCTGATTTCTTCCCGCCCCAGGCAGAAAGTCACTGCAAATAGCGCTGTTTTTCCCTTTCCTATTGTCTCTTCTTCCTCCCTTCCTCCCTTCCTTTCTTTTTTTTCTTACTGCTGGCTCCTCAAGATCTATAACCAGGGAGCCACAGAAGGAGAAATAGGTCCTGGAGGAGTAGGAGTGGCTGTAATAAGTGATGGAAGCCAGGACTGTTCCACTAATTGTTTTGTTTTGCTCTAAGTGACGAGTAGTGAGTGCCTGTCACTCAGATACTGATTGACAAGTAACTGCTGACATTGGATTGTACTTTATCACTTACCAAGTACTTTCAGATCTGTTCTCCAGCTCATCCTTCTTACCCAAAGCCTGCAAGGTTGGTGTGCATCCTTTTCTGCTTTACAGATAAGGAAACTGAAGTCCAGGGTCCGATGCCCTAGATTTCATAGCAAACAGGGCGGCAGTGTCCCAGCGCTCCGGCGCTCCGACTTGCCCAGTGCTGTTTATATCATTCCTCTATGGAGCTTGGGAGGTGGCCTTCCCCATGAACATTCCAGGGGTTAGCCTCTCTCTCCGGATGCTAGGGATACTGACAACCTCCCCCGAAGCATGCAATTAAGATGCTAACCCACTCATCTCGGAGACCCCCGTAAGATGTCTCAGGCAAAAGCATCTTCAGCAGAGATATGCCTCTTTCAGCTCCGAGGGTAAGAAATGGCGCCTGGGGCTTTCCTGGTGGTTCCCAAATTGGCAAAGGTGCAAATACCAGATGCTGCTTCTCTCCTAGGCTCCTTCCTGCCTGGCCCCAGGAAAAAGCTGTGGGACAGTGAGGAGAGCACCAGTGGAGTTAGGAAGCTGCTGTTCAAATATCACCTCTGCCATTTACTGGCTCCATGACCTTGAGCGAGTCCGTTCATCTTAGTTTCCTTTTATGTCAAATGGCATTCTTGCTATCTCAAATGGTTCTTACGGTGACGGCATAGGATGATTAGTCTTAAAAGGACCTTGCCTGGCCACAGGCACATGGCAAGTTGCATCGAAGACTCCTGTCGCCTGCGGAATGTCATAGATTAGCTGGCACTGGCAGCATGGGGCCTGGCTGGCTTTTGTGAAATCATAGCTGATGGTATCTTCTCAGAAGAGTGGCTGTCTGGGCCTGGCTGTCTCCCCTCTGTCTTTCCAGATCAGCACTTAATGAGTACTGAGGCCTCTCTCCTCCTCCTCCTCCTCCTCCTAGTCTTGCACTGCAACTGGAAGGGGTGAACCTCTGAATCTCCCAAGCTGGGCCTGTAAGCTGCCACGGTCCCTGTGATGAAATGGGCTGTCCGTTGTCACAGCCGCTGCCTCTAATACCTGGAAGCAAGACCCTGGTCAAACTGGGAAACTATTTGAAAGAACATAGTCCATGTAGGAGCAGATTACATGTAAAAATTCCTTAATAATGAGACTCCAGGCTTAGACCACTCCATCTCTGGGCCTCAGTGTCCTCGTCTGCAAAGCAAAAGGGGTTGGGATCCATGATGTGCTGAGGTTGCCTTACATATGCTGTGATTTCTATCAGTCTCTCAAGAGTCACACAATGGCCCTGGGGCTCCCAGCCCTGGCTCGTCCACCCCCACAGCCTCTGTGGCCTTTTAGTTACACTGGACTTATTTAGAACCAGTAGGACCAAACCCAGTCCTGTCCACAGGCTCCACCCACCTATCTTTTGCCTTGGGAGACCACAAAGGCAGCATTAACTAGAGTGGCTAAGAGCTCACGAATCCAGGGTTCCTAGCCCCTCTGTTTAGTACCCCCCAGCCTGAGACGGACCTAGGGATTTGAGGCATCCCTGTCCTTCCCTTTCCTCCGGAGATGATAGTGAGGACAGAGATCTGAAGAAAAGGAGGAGATGGTTACTGGTATCCACGGGAAAATGGGGAAAAATGAAAGCAAAAGCAAAAAAAAAAAAGAAAAGAAAAAAAGAAAGGAAGGAAAAGAAAATCCCACCCGTGTTTCCAAGCAAAGATTTGAAGTCATGCATGACATCTTTCAGAGCTCGGGGGTGAAGCGGACAGCACGGGTTGAGAATGGGGAGAAGGTGGGGGCTGAGACCTTGCACCTGGATTGGGGCCCACCCACAGACCTCGTGCCAGCACCAGCCCCCTCTTCTAGCATAAGACAGGCTCTGTCAGCCAGGCTTGGCTGACAGCGTGGGCTGGACCAGTGGGCAAGACTTGGCGAGTCACCAGAAAGGCACATTCAGTTGTCAGTCAGACCACGTCTGTGCTGGGTTTCGGCGGGGCTGGCAGAGAAGCACAAGGGCAGTGGACAGACGGAATGGGGTGAGAATGGACAGTCATACATCACCCAGAATTCCCTTCCTGGAGCCCAGGGCCCAGCCAGAAGGAGAGATCCCGAAGCAGAATTCTAGATCCAAGGAGGAAATCTAACATGAAGGCCAATTAGCGAGAGCTGACCCAGAAATTGGTCCTGAGAAGCGTGTTGTGGAGGTGGAGGAGGCTTAGACCCCGGGGCCCTGGTAGTCTTGGCTGATACATCAGATTCCAGGCCTGATTGGTGCTCGGATTATGTCTGACAGGGTATCTTGAATCCATTTGGACATTGCCAGAAAGATTTTTTTTTATGTTTATTCATTTTTAAGAGAGAGAGAAGGAGGGGCAGAGAGAGAGGAGGGCAGAGGCTCTGAGCGGGCTCTGTCCTGACAGCAGAGAGTCCTACGTGGGGCTCAAAGTCACGAATGGCAAGATCATGGCCTGAGCCAAAGTCGGACGCTTAACCCACCGAGCCACCCAGGCGCCCCTGTCAGGCAGGATTTTGAATGAGGAGAGCAAAGGACTAGGTGTGGTAGCTGGAGAAAGTAGGAGCTGAACAAAGAATTGTTTTAAATCAGAGGGTCTGTCTCCTTATTTAAAAATCACCAAGAAAAAATATAATTCAAAAAGTGCCCAAAAGGATATATTGCGAAATGAGAGATCAGACCTCCACAAGTCTACCTGATAGGTATAAAGAGTATAAAATAAATGAGAAAGGGCGTCTAGGTGGCTAAGTCAGTTAAGTGTCCAACTTCATCTCAGGTCATGATCTCCCAATTCGTGGGTTCGAGCCCCGCGTCGGGCTCTGTGCTGACAGCTCGGAGCCTGGAGCCTGTCTTCAGAATCTGTGCCTCTCTCTCTCTCTCTCTCTCTGCCCCTCCCCTGTTCGCACTCTTTTTGTGTCTCTCAAAAATAAATAAACATCAAAATTTTTTTAAATAAAATAAATGGGAAGACTCAATTTTTTATCTATTCTAGCAAATTTTTTAAAATAACGATAATACTTTATGCCTATGACATTATAATAAAAGCATCTCCATCCTTTATTGCTGGCAGTAGTCTGAGTGGTATAAACTGTTAGAAAGGTAACTTGTCAGTATGTTCTAAGATAGACAAAATGTTTATAATTCTTTGTCCACTCCTGAAATTTCCTTCTAAGAAAGTCATCTAAAAAAACCCCAAAAATTATATGTACAAGGGCGTTTATCGTAAACACTGTACACAACCAAAGTATCTCCTAATGCAGGTTAATGAAATATACTTAAATTATTTGTTGTATTTTGCGATCATTAAACTTATAGTCATGAACCTTAGTGGAGTAACAGGAACTTCTGGAGAGATGTGATAAAATGGAAATAGCAGGACATGAGTGTATATTTATATCTTGTGCATGGATGTGAAAAAATGATATGTGCCTATGGAAAACTGTGGAAAAACAGGGCAAATAAAAGAAGCTGAATAGGTGAGGACTATGTGAAGCTTTTCCTAATTCTGTTTTATTTCTGTGGTCATTCTGATATGAGCGCATTTTTTTCCTGAAAGGAAAGACAATAGAAGGTTAAAAATGTGTCCCCAGGAGGACACCTGAGGGAGTAGAGCATGCAACTCTCGATCTCAGGGTCCTGAGTTCAAGCCCCACATTGGGCATAGAGCTTACTTTTTAAAAAATGTGTCCCTAGAATCCCTTAATAAACTGTTAGATATTTAACACGGTCCTCCTGAGACAACCAATTCCATAGATTTGTCACCTTTTATAAACAGTAGAATATCCTTTCATTTGTCCAAAAAAACCCAAAGTATAAGCGTTTCCTCTGTGTGCCAGGATTGATTGGAAAAGTCTGGATCTTTCCTTTTCACACATATTTTAATTTAATTTAATTTTTTAAAGGGAACTTTTTAAAATGTTTATTTATTTATTTTTGAGAGAGCAAGAGAAAGAGAGAGTGTGTGTGAGCAAGGGAGGAGCAGAGAGAGAGGGAGACAGAGAATCCAAAGCAGTCTCCACTGCACTGTCAGTTCGGGGCTCAAACTCATGAACTGTGAGATCATGACCTGAGCCAAGGTCAGGTGCTTAACCGATTGAGCCACCCAGGTGCCCCTATTTTAAAGTTTATCATTTTAAGAGAGAGAGCGGGTGCCTGAGTGTGCACAAGTGAGAGAGAGGCAGAAAGAGAGAGAAAATCCAAAGCAGGCTCTGCACTTAGCTCAGAGCCTATGCAGGGCTCGATCTCACGACCTGATCCCAGCTCATGACCAAAAGATCACAACCTGAGCCGAAATCAAGAGTCAGAGACTTAACCAACTGAGCCACCCCAGTGCCCCATATTTTATTTTATTTTTCAATTAAGTAAGCTCTATGCCCAGCCTCGGGCTCGAACTCACTACCCTGAGATCAAAAGTTGCGTGCTCTACCGACTGAGTCAGCCAGGCACCCCACACCTATTTTGATCATATAGTTTCCAGGTCTGTCCTCTTAACCTTTGTCTTTGCAGACTAAAGAGGCCTACTTTTTAATAGCCCTTGGATGGTTTTAGCCGCCCTTCTCTGGATCTCACTGCTTCATGTCCCAGGAGACGCAGTGAGGGACCAGCACACAGTACTCCGGATCGAGCTGCGTCACCATTTTATACTAGGGTAGAATGCTTTTTGTTTTGTTTCCAAAAAAGCCTTCTTGATGGGGCCTGGCCAGATGCTGGTGGCTTTTTTAGCTGTGGAAGCGTATTAAGCCAATGTCTTCTGGGAACAATAGAGAAAGACTCCCCATCCCCCCAACTTCTTTTTTTTTTTTTTTTAACCTATAACTGATTGCTCACAGCTATCATTTAATGAGTAGAGCTAGGATTACTTTTTCCAGAATGTATAAGTGCAATTGAAGCTCATCTGACATTTTTTGTCAGCTCACACAGCCTACAAATTCTCTCAAATATTACCGCTTAGGAAGCTGGGGTGTCTGTGGAGCTGGGTCTCTGGCCTGGGGGTCTCGTGCTTGCGTGATTTCTAGCGGAGATCAGTCCTGTCTTTTAATATCTGAACATTTTTCCGTTTCCTTCCCCTAACCCACACCCCTATTATGAAAAAGTACTTCCCTTTCTCTGTCTCCTTACCCCTCCCCTCCCCACCCCAGCCCCCCCATCTAACTTAACCAAGGCAGGGGCATTTAACCTGTAACGTTCTAGGGGTGCCTGGGTGGCTCAGTCGGTTAAGCGTCTGACTTCGGCTCAGGTCAGGATCTCAGGTTCCTGGGTTCGAGCCCCGCATCGGGCTCTGTGTGGACAGAGAGCTCAGAGCCTGGAGCCTGCTTCAGATTCTGTGTCTCTCCCTCTCTCTGATCCTTCCCTGCTCTAGCTGTCTCTCTCTCTCTCTCTCTCAAAAATAAATAAAACATTGTAAAAAAACAATGAAATTCATGGAGAAAATTAAAAAAAAAAAAACCTCTAACGTTCTGGCCACTGACTTCCCCCTGTCCTGGAGTAACCATGGAGACCGGTCAGACAGGATGTTCTCCTGCTGGAAACGTGTTGCTTTTCTTTCAGCAGGTTCTCCTTCCTAAAACATCGAACAGAATGTCTGGAGTAGAAAGAGCACCGGCTTTGGAGCCAGGCCGACTTGGGCCTGGATTCTCCACTTAAATTTAATGGCCGCGATGTGACTGACCTTGTGGACGGACTGCTTAGCCTGTCTGAGTTTTCATGAGGACGATGATGGTGCTGATGGTGTCCCCCTTGAAGCATGTCACACAGGCCACCTGGGGATCTCGTTCCCGCGCAGGTTCTGATTCACTTGGTCTGCCTAGGGCCTGAGATCCTGCATTTCTGTTGACTCTGGGGGGAGCCTCAAAAAGCAGTGATTATGGGGATTTCTGACACTTGAGTCCAGCTCAGGTCATGATCTCATGGTTCCTGAGTTCAGGCCTTGCATCAGGCTCTGTGCTAATAGTGTGGAGGCTGCTTGGGATTCTTTCTCTCTCTCCATCTCTCTCTGCCCCTCCCCTGCTTGTGCGCTTTCTCTCTCTCTGTCCCTCACTCTCTCTTTCTCAAAAGAAATAAACTTAGGGGCCTCTGGGTGGCTCAGTTCGTTAATCACCAACTTTGGCTCAGGTCATGATCTCTCATTTCATGGGTGTGAGCCCCGTGTCAGACTCTGTGCTGACAGCTGAGAGCCTGGAGCCTGCTTCAGATTCTGTCTCCCTCTCTCTCTGCCCCTCCCCTGCTTGTGCTCTGTCTCTTTTTCTCAAAGATAAACATTTAAAAAATAATAAATAAATGAGTAAAACTTAAAAAAAAAAAAGCAGTGATTCTTAAATGGGAACCCTGAAAACCCGCCAGTGCCCGGCCCTCATCGCTGGCCCTTCCGCCCCTTTCCAATTTGATTGACAGGGGGGTGTGGCCTGGGCCTTGCAAGAGCAATAGACATTGAAGTTTAAGACCCAGTTCTCAAAGGTTAGTAGGAGAAGTAAATGTGGAACAGCTGATATGCAAAGAAAATAATGATTCTCTTCCTCCTGGTTCCTCGCCCTGTTCTCTCTCCACCCAAGGCCCCAGTCCTTAACTTCGTCAGGAAAACGGGGACCCCAGCAGTTGTCCTGCACCTTCCTTCCAGACTTCACTCCGGAGCACCTGGCTTGGGAGTTCTTCCAACCAGCCGTGAGCGGAAGGGCCCAAGATTATAACGTGATGTGGCCCTGCAGCGGGAGTCTTAAAGTCTCCCCAGTGACCCTAATATAGCCGCCAAGTGTGAGATGTCGTGTCTTTATGAGGTGGCAGAGAGTGAAGAACACTAGAGTCACGTAGTGTAGAAGTGCAAGGACTCAGGGCTGGAGTGTCCCAGAATGGGAATCCGGGCCAGACACCAAGTCCCCCAAGATCTCCTTACCCAGTGGCTGGAGGGATCAGTTACCCAGGGCCTCGGCAGGAGGCGCTACTGCCTTGTTTCCTTCCTCCCTCTTCACACCCATCCCAGACCTCCCGCCAGGCTTCCCAGATCCTCAGACCCCGCTGTGCTGCCCCTTCGCCCTGCACCAGTGAGTGGGGGCCAGTCAGTTGAAGGAGGAGAAGCTGCCATAAAGGGCCGGTTCTATTGCAGATGAGAGAGCCCAGGAAAAGGACCTAGAAGCCCCCCTCCCGGGACTACCTCAGGGTTCCTTTCTGGTCAGCACCCATTTACTGAGCACTTACTACATGCCGAGCACTAGACCCGATTCCTACCCTGAAGCAGCTCACAGGGGAGACAGGATGTAAGCAGTAATGGTCCATTATGGGGATATGACAGGGACATGGCCCAAAGGAGGAAATGTGCAGATTGGAGGGAATCAGAGAAAACATCCCAAGATGCTGAAGGTGGGTCTTGCAGGCTAAGTATCGATTTTCCGGATGGATGTGGAGTGGGAAGAGGAGCCCAGTGTCGTGGGAGGGCACAACACATTCCAGGAGCTGGAAGGCTTTTGTTCTTTAATCAAAATATATTTATCTATTGTTTTTTCCAGGAATAGAATTTAGTGATTCATCGCTTACCTGTAACACCCAGTGCTCATCCTGACCAGTGTCCTCCTTAATGCCCCTCACCCCTCTAGCCCTTCCCCCACCCCATACCCCGCCAGCTGCCCTCAGTTTGTCCTCTGTATTTAGGAGTCTCTTATGGTTTGTCTCCCTCTATGGTTTTATATTATTTTTGCTTCCCTTCCCTTATGGGATTTTGTATCTTACATTCCACATATGAGTGAAACCATATGATATTTGTCTTTCTCTGACTTAGTTCACTTCAGGAGCTGAAATTCTCTGGGTGCAGCTGGGGCACAGGGCACGCCTGGGGAGTGGGCGGCAGGAGGAGGCGGGGAGGCCGGGCCGGCCCACGGGGCAGGGCACTGCTGCCGACTTTGGGTTTTATCCTGCGAGGAATGGACGCCTGGTGAATGCCTCACAGCAGAGGAGAGGCACACTCAGACTTGTGTTTCTGGTGAATGCCCCTGGGTGTTATGTGGGGGATAAATGGAAGGGGAAACTGAGGCAGCAGGGAGCAACAACCGAAGGTGAGTCATGGAGACCACAGTGAAGTCAGCCGGTGTCAGCCGTGAGGATGAAAAGGTGGGAATGGCGTGAGCCCTAACCAGCAGGCGGACTCGAAGGGATCTGATGACTGGCCCAGTGTGGGGGTGGCACGTGTGCAGGGCCTGGGGGGAGGAAGCCAAGGTGCCGAGGGCACAACATTTAAGGACTCACTCACTGAAAGGATAGTGCAGGTGCTGGCCTTGAGTGAGAAGGAAGAGTCTAGGCTGAGTTCTCGCCTGTGCTGTGGGGGTGGGCTGGGTGACGAATTAGTAACCCACAGCAAGGCCTGGGGGGAGGTGGGCGGGCACAGCCTGCAAGTGGCGGTGGTGTGGCGCCAAGGACAGGCAGCTGTCAGGTGGCGGTGATGTGGCCATGAAAACAGGCAGCTATCCAGGGCCCCTTGCTCTGCGGCAGCTCTGCCCTTGGCTTTGGAGGCTGTGTGGGGTCGCTCTGACTGGCCCGGTTTTGCTTAGTGTCCAATGGCATCCACACAGAACTCAACCTCTGACACCCCCCAACAAAAGCAACCCTTAACCCTCTCTTGCCCCCGTCCACAGTGACGGGGCTCTCACAGGTGACACAGGGTCCCCCTTCTCCCACATTGTGACAGCACCATCTGCTTTGAGAGCCCTCAAGCAGGTCAGCCGGTTCCACTGGGAAAATTTCCAGTGGGGAGGCAGCCAATATCTTCTGGTGGCTCAAGGTGATTTCAACCTTCCGGGAAGCCTGGGATGAAATCAGAGGACAGCTGGCGTGCCCTGGGCCGCGCCCTCTGATTAGCAAGAATGAAAGTGTGTTTTACCTAGTCACAGTTTACCCAGTGTATACAAATCCACGATCAGTTAAGCGTCGGAATCTAGCAGCACCTCTGGAAGGTCTGTGCCAAGCACTGGGCTGGGGGCGTTCACACAGCACAGGGGCTCATGCACTGGGGCTGAGGGCAGCGGGTTCAAATCTTCCCTCTTTGTTAACTAGCTGCGTGACCTCAGGCTGGTTACTCTCCGTTTCTTCATGTGTTCAGTGGGGAGAGCGATAGCACCTTTCTCCGGGCGAGGACGGAGATCAGAGATCGTGGTTTTCAAGGGCTCAGGTCAGCCCCTCGCACACAGAGCTCAGCAACTCTGTCAGCCGCCCTGGTACAGAGGTGGTTCCGACATTACAGAGGTGAGAACCTGAAGGGCGTGACCTGGCCAAGGCCTTGCGTGTAGTGAGCAGAACCCAAGTCTTTCTGGAACTCTCCAGAGCTCATGCTGCTTCTGGAGCCTCATATTGCCCCTGCGTGCTGCAGAGACTTCCTTCCCTTCTGCTTTCCGCGTCAGCTGAAGACTACACCTGTGTTGCGAGCCCCCTTCCGGCATCAGAAGCCAGTTAACCAAAGAGCTGGGCTGCCTGTTAACTATCCTCTGCTCCCTATTCTCGAACACCGGCCGGGAGCCGAAAGCCAGGATTAGAACGCCTTCTGCTCTCCCTCCCAGGCCTGGTGAGCCAGCCTTCCATCTGTATCCAAAGCAAACAGATCAGGTGTCTATATTCCCTCCCTGCCTCCCCTAACAGTTTTACTGACAATGGGAGCCTTGGGCTGGAGCCAGGGAGGCTGGAGGGGAAACTTTGTTCTCAGTGAGGGTCACAAGGCCCCATCTGGGATACATCTTTCGTCCGCTCCTGGAAGGACCACAGAGCAGGGAAGCCAAACCTCTCAAGCTGGTGATGCTGTGGCCATTTGAGAAGGCCCTCTCCTAATCCCTTTGTGTCCCCAGGCCATGGAGAGCAAGCTGCTCATCGGGGGCAGGAACATCATGGACCACACCAACGAGCAGCAGAAGATGTTGGAGCTGAAGAGGCAGGAGATTGCAGAGCAGGTAGGGCTGGGGGCTTTAGGTCGTGGGAGTGCCTGGCCTTGAGATCTTCTCTAGGCGGATCTGGGGGGACGTAGGCCAGTGAGCTGTCATGGATTCAGGATCCCTGAGAACCTAAGACCTATTGTCCCGGCTCCCATGTCCACCAGCCCAGGAGCCTGCCTCTGTCTAGGGCACTGCCAGCCGATGGGTGAGAGGAAGCGGAGGTTCTCCATGACGTCAGCCTCTACAAGGCATCTGGTGTTAATTCCGGGGCCTTCCACAAGGGTGTATGTTCTTTTCTGTATGACTGAGTCTTAAATCTTCAAGAACTGTAATTTGTTGGTCCTGCCAGTCATCTGTGACACCCCATGGGGAGAGGTGAGGAAGCCGGGAAGCCAGTGTGACGGGAATCTGTATCTGTTTGACACCTCTAGTATGTACCAGCTGGATGAGCTAAGAAGAAGGTTCACAGAAGCTCCACTGAGGTTGGGGTAGAAGCAGGGGCCGTGGGACACTCTCTTCTCCCTCCTGGCATCTGTGGTCATGGTGGAGCCAGATCCCGTGAGAGGCAGGAGTGAACTTGTCCCCTGAACTCCCTTGGCCCTCCCCAGTACACGCTGCCCCGCTGAGCCCCTGTTCCCCGCCCTGGCCTAGAAACGCCGTGAACGGGAGATGCAGCAGGAGATGATGCTCCGAGATGAAGAAACCATGGAGCTCCGGGGCACCTACACGTCCCTGCAGCAGGAGGTGGAGGTCAAAACCAAGAAACTCAAGAAGGTGAGATGCCACAGGCGAAGGGGTCAAAGTGTGTGAGGGCCCGGCAGCCTCTACCCAAGACAGTCCCCCGCCCGAGGGCTATGTGCTTTAGGGTCCCTTCCTCACTTTGCTTGAGCCGCTGATACCCCGAGTTACTTTGCCTGGGCTGCCGGGTGAGGGGTAGGGGAAGGCAGGGGCCCGGTGCTGGAGTGGAATGGAGCCTTTTCCCTTAGGCCAGGCTGGGCCTGATAAGCTCGGACGGCCTTCACTTCCAGTCTCCAGCTGCCGTCCTCATGGTGGTGGGTAACGTTCCCTGTACAATGTCATCAGTGAGTCACAGCTGGGGTAGCCAGGCCTGGGACAGGGCCCGGAGTGCCGAGGAGACCTCAGGAGACCAAGGCTGAGGGAGCTCAGGAAGGGAGCCAAAGGCCCCTGTGGACATGGGAAGGGCTGAGCCTGGCTGATCTCTGGGACTCTGCAAAGCCCATGGCCAGGGAGGGGCATGCTTAGGGACAGGAAGCAGCAAACCCCAGCCTGGATTCTGAAAAGAGCCTGGAGGACCCTCAGGGTTACTGATGTGACTGTCCCAGCACCAGGCACGCTGCCCAGCCACGGTGGCAGTTTCTGAGGACATACCCGCCTTGTCGGTTAGGAGTGGGACAGCAGGCCCTGTGCTGCCCTCCACACCCCTGCTCTTGGGAGCCCCTGGAGAGGCAGGAGTGGGATGGGTCACCTTGCAAACTGGCTTGGGTCCCCTTCCCCCCTGGGCCCTGCACCAGCTGTTCTGGTCCTGATTCTGACTCTTCTCTTAGCTAATTGTGTCACCTTGAGTCAACTCTGTGCCTGGGTTACCTCTTCTATAAAAAAGAGGGTTGAATTAAAAGGTCTCTCGGTTCCTGTCAGTCTGAACATTCATTCCACTGTGCTGCCAGCCCTGAGAGGGAGTGGGCACCAGACCCTTGGGTTAGGAGGGACCGGACAGCCCTTTGAATAACCCTGATACGTGATGGGGCAAGAGGGAGATTCAGACTTGGACCTCACCCTGAGCCTGTGTCGGCGGGCGCCATGCTGGCTCACAGGGGCCCCGCTGCCACCCTGCACGGCCTCTGAGCTGCACCTGTCTCCACGCAGCTCTACGCCAAGCTGCAGGCGGTCAAGGCAGAGATCCAGGACCAGCATGATGAATACATCCGAGTGCGGCAGGACCTGGAGGAGGCGCAGAATGAGCAGACCCGGGAGCTCAAGCTCAAGTAGGGCCCGCCTCCCCGCTCCTGGTCCGCACACTCCCGGGCCTCTCCCTGATGGGCTTAATTCCCTCCTGAAGTCCTCATTCCAGTGTCTGCTCACCCCGGAGTCCGTGTCCCGTAAAAATAGAATGTGTCTGAGGGATGGGGCGAGGTCTAAGTTCTAGAGTTGCTTATCAACCCCCTCTCCTTGTTTCCTTCTCCTTCCTCTGCTCTGCCTTGTCTGATGAATCCCCCGAAGTGCATGCTGGGAGCTGGCCGAGAGTCACCCCTCAGGCCCTGGGCTTTACAGTTCCTTGCGTTGGAAGCAGTGATTTCACGCTCTGTGATTTCTGTAGGGACCCTCTTCCTCCAGTTCTCTGGTTTCTCCTCTGTTCCCTCTGCCTCTTTGCTTCTTGCTTCGAAAGCTTCAGCCTTCACATGCGCTGTGTGGTCTCTTGCCACCGCTCCCCCAGTTCCCCGTCTCTACCTTGTTGCTGCTCCCAGGTACCTAATCATCGAGAACTTCATCCCCCCGGAGGAGAAGAACAAGATCATGAACCGGCTTTTCCTGGACTGTGAGGAGGAGCAGTGGAAGTTCCAGCCACTCGTGACAGCTGGCGTGTGAGTCTCTCTCCCCCTGGTCTGGGCCTAGGTCCTTGTCAGCCCACCCCGGGTTGGGAGGGTCCAGGCACTTGCGGGGAGACAAATTCCTGTGCATTTGGAGAGGGGTAGAGTATGGATTTCTCAAGACCCGACACAGAGGTCTTCAGGAAGGAAGGGTATTTTGCCAAAAACAAAGTGTCTCGGGGTCCCCGTGAGGGACCCAAGGTGACCAAGAGCATCTCAGCCTTTTGGAAACTCCCAGTGGATGATCACATTGGGTCAGTCTTGTGAATATTCATTTGTTGCGTGCCAAAAACATCAATGGTAGTTAATATTTGCTTACTGCATTGGGCACTGGATACAAGACTCTACAGACAGAAGGGAAATCGGACCCAGCGCTCGCCGTCCAGCGGGGAATGTGCAAAAGTAATCAGATCAGGAAACGATAGAATTGTGATCCAGTCTGTATAGTTTCACTCAGCACATCGTGGTGATTCAGCATTTCCACCTGTTTCC
Organism: Helogale parvula; assembly: GCA_004023845.1. Taxonomy (NCBI): domain Eukaryota; kingdom Metazoa; phylum Chordata; class Mammalia; order Carnivora; family Herpestidae; genus Helogale; species Helogale parvula. The sequence goes on from PJEM01000757.1 coordinate 129,401, forward strand.
ATGCGGTCTTCTCTTAGGTACAGTCAGCATCCACTGGCTGGGTGCAGTGCTCCCTCTGCTGGTGGCCACGAAGAATAAGATGATGTTGGAACCCAGCAGAGGGACTGCCTCACTCACCTGGACCACTGTCCCTTCATTGAAAATCTGTATACAGAGGTGTTTAGGAGGCTGGATACCAAAGCACTTCCCTGGAGGTTCTTTGCTCTCTTTGTCTCAGGAATATTAATGCCAACACAGGGCAGCATTCCCCCGCAGGCTCAGTGGGAAGCTCACTGCAGAGGTCTGTGGCTTCTCACTGGCCCATCAGATGCCTCCTTAATCCGTCTACTTTCCAAAAGGCCGATCCTACCCAAGCCGTGCAACTTTGTAAGTGACAAGTTCATGAGTAAAGGATTTTTTTTTTACTAACTTTTTTTTTTAAGTTTATTTACTTATTTTGAAAAAGAGAGAGCAAGAGAGAGGGAGCGACAGAGAGAGAGGGAGAGAGAGAATCCCAAGCAAGCTCTACACTGTCAGCTCAGAGTCCGATGCAGGGCCTGAACTCATGAACCATGAGATCATGGCCAAAGCCGAAGCTGATGCTTAACTGACTGAGCCACCCAGGCACCTCTTATGGGTAGAGGACTTTTCAATGGTGTCACTTTGGACTTAACGTGCACCTTTCCACTCTAGGTAGGGACCCATAGTAGTACATCATCTAACACAGACGTTCTCACCTGTGATTTGGGCCCCAGAGAGTCTGATTTTTTTTTTTAATGTTTTTTATTTATTGTTGAGAGACAGAGACAGCGCGAGCAGGGGAGGGTCAGAGAGAGAGGGAGATACAGAATCTGAAGACAGGCTCCAGGCTCTGAGCCCAGTGTGGGGCTCAAACTCACCAACTGTGAGATCATGACTTGAGCTGAAGTCAGACGCTCAACTGACTGAGCCACCTACCCAGGCGCTCCCTAGGGTGTCTGGTTTAAAAGGTCCTGCGTGATAGATAGTCAGTCAGCCTTGGGTGGATCCCGAGGACTTAAAATTGTTTGCAAAGCTTCCAGGTGATTCTGGAAGGAAGCCCCACTTGAAAGCCACTATTCCAGTGCCCTCTGCTGGAGGCAGATGCTGGTGAGGCTTCTGGCCTGTAGGGTTATGGACTCCGTGCTTGGACAAGTTCCTGAGTTGAAAGTTAGCAAGGGCAGGAAATTTCTTTACATTCAATAGAGATGGGATGAGACGTCTGAGAAGTTATGTGTTTTTTAACTCGTTATTTTGAAAAGTAAGCATTGATGGGGTGTCTGGGTGACTCAGTCAGTTGAGCGGCCGACTTCAGCTCGGTCATGATCTCACAGCTCGTGGGTTCAAGCCTTGCGTCAGGCTCTGTGCTGACCACTCAGGGCCTGGAGCCTGCTTCTGATTCTGTGTCTCCCTCTATCTCTGACCCTCCCCCGCTCTCTCTCTCAAAAATAAATAAATGTTAAAAAAAAAAAAAAGAAAAAAGCATTGCAAGAGTGGTGCAAAGAATTCCCATATACCCTTCATCAAAATGACCAAACGTTAATATTTTGCCACCTCTTGGTTAATTAACTTCCCATCCCCTAACCATTTGAGATTAAGTTGCACACCTCTTGACCCCTTCGCTGCATTCTCTAAGGATGAGGACATTCTTACACAACCAAAACTACGGCGATCAAATCCAGGAAATGTTATGCTGACACGATACTATTATGCAGGCAACATTCAGTTTGAGCCACTAATCCCAGTCGTGTCCTTGAGGGCAATTTTCTGCCTCCCCACCTGAGCTGGGGCGCGTGGTCTTGAAAGGCAACATTTCCTTTAATCTGGAACTGAGAAAGGATCTTATTTGCAGTTTTGTGGTTTCCTGCTTCAGAGGAATTTATTGATTTCTCCGAATAGATAATTTTAAAATTAAAACAGCTATCTTTTTGTTTCTTTAATGTTTATATTTGAGAGAGACAGCACGAGTGGGGGAGGGGCAGAGAAAGAGAGGGAGACACAGAATTGGAAGCAGGCTCCAGGCTCTGAGCTGTCAGCACAGAGCTCAATGTGGGGCTCAAACCCAAGAATCACAAGATCATGACCTGAGCCACCTAGGTGCCCCTAAAACAGCTGTCTTAAGGGGGGCCTGGGTGGCTCAGTTGGTTAAGCCTCTGGCTCTTGACTTCAGCTCAAGTCATGATCTCACAGTTTGTGAGTTCAAGTCCCACATCAGGTTCTGTGCTGAGAGCATGGAGCCTGCTTGGGATTCTCTCTCTCCCTTTTTCTCTGCTCCTCCTTCGCTCATGTGCTCTGTTTCTCTCTTTCAAAATAAATAAATAGACTTTTAAAAAATTCTTTGAAACAGCTATCTAAAATAGTACTTTAGGGGCATCAGGGTGGCTCAGTCAGTTAAGCTTCTGACTTAGTTCCAACTCAAGTCATGATCTCACAGTTCATGAGTTCGAGCCCCACATCGGGCTCCATGCTGCCAGTGCAGTGTGGAACCTGCCTGGGATTCTCTCTTAACCTCTCTCTCTGCCCCTCCCCAACACGTTCCCGCCCGTGCCCTCTCTCTCTCTTTCAAAATAAATAAAAAATTGTACTTTAAATAATTTTTAAAAATAGATACTAGTAATAACTATTAAAAGGAAAGAGGGGTGCTTGGGCTCAGTTGCTAAGCATCAGACTTCAGCTCAGGTCATGATCTCACGGTTCGTGAATTCAAGCCCTGCATCAGGCTCCAGGCTGCCAGTGCAGAGTCTGCTTAGGGTTCTCTCTCTCTCTCTCTCTCTCTCTCTCCCAAAATAAATAAACTTTAAAAATAAACAATTATAGATTTCTCTAAGAAAAAACTTCAATAACAAATTACTTCAGAAAAATTTATTAGGGGAGCTGGCGTCAGTCAGTTAAGCATCCAACTTTTGATCTTAGGGTCCTGAGTTTAAGCTCTGTATTGAGTTCCACGCTGGACCTTGAGCCTACTTAAAAAAAGTATTAATAAACAGCAGGTTGGGGCGCCTGGGTGGCTCAGCTGGTTGAGTGTCTGACTTCAGCTCAGGTTATGATCTCGTGTTTTGTGAGTTTGCCTTTCATGAGTTCAAGCTCCGCATCAGGCTCTGTGCTGACAGCTCAGAACCAGGAGCCTGTTTCAGATTCTGTGTCTTCCTGCTCTCTGCCCCTCCCCCACTCTCATGCATGTGCATGCACTCTCTCTCTCTCTCTCTCAAAATTAATAAAAATTAAAAGTAAATAAATAGCAGGTAATGAACTATATGTAATTCTGAATTACTATTTTTTTTCCTTTTTAAAATGTTATTTGTTATTTGCTGACCATTCTGCTATGCGTTTACCTCAGAACTTTTTAAAAAAATTTTTTTAATTTTTTATTTATTTTTGATACAGAGAGAGACAGAGCATGAGAGGGGGAGGGGGAGAGAGAGAAGGAGACACAGAACCGGAAGCAGGCTCCAGGCTCTGAGCTAGGTGTCAGCACAGAGCCCAACGCGGGGCTGGAACCCACAACCGTGAGATCTGACCTGAGCCGAAGTCGGAGGCTTAACCGACTGAGCCACCCAGGCGCCCCTCAGAACTTTTTTTAAAACTCATAGAAATTACCAAAGTAAAATATAGATCCAGGATGTTTTTATATGAAACAATTTTTTAATTACCTTTTTCTTTCTTTTTATTATTATTATTATTATTATTATTATTATTATTATTTGGCAACAGTTGGTGCTTAAAGCAAAAACAATTCCCTAGTAACTGGAACCCCAGTTGCGATTCTGACTCAGCACAGAGCCACAGAGTAGCATCAAGGGGCTAGCGTTGCTGGCCTGTCCCAAACCCCTCATTTCAGGGTGCAAAGCTGAGGGAGGGGAGGCCCTTGAATGCGGCTTCGCCCACTTGGGGGCGCTGTGAGGGCCAAGGCTGCGGAAGAATCCGCCTCCCTGGGAGGAAGGGGGACCCGGGTCTCACCTTCGGCAGCGTATTTTCAGCAGGGCTGAACAACTCTTCCCAGAGCATACTGAATCAGGGCGTCGTTCCTTTTGCTCCATTCACATGTGGAATATTTTGCTTTATTCTGGTACTCTGGGGAGGTAAACACTGAAGGCTGCTCAAAGGAAGAGAAAAATAGTGTTGTTGGAAAGAAATTACTTGAAGTCATGCTTGAAGTCCCTTTAGAAAACGTCTGTTTGGGGGAGGGAGGGCGCCTGGCTGGCTCAGTCTGAAGAGCATCTGACTCTTGATCTCAGGGTCATGAGTTCAAGCTCCAGGTTGAGAATAAAGATCACTTAAATAAAGGGAACTTTAAGAAAAAGAAAACAGAAAGCTCTGGTTGGAAACATGGCTCCCTTCCTCCTCCTCCAACTACAAGCATCGGACCCTACATGCCCTTCCTGGAGCGGTATTTCAGAAATAAGGCATTAGGGCCAGGCATCTCTTGAAACACGCCCATATCAGCTTCTGGAAAGCTCCCCCTTTTTCCCTCCCCCCCCACTGTCCGTATGCCGCCACTAGGTGATACACAGGTGATACACACACACTATCACAATTTTGTATGAAAGCCATTTTGAAAAACCATTCTTGCAACCCGCTCCAGCAGTAACTATTCTACACGTATGACTTTTTCTTTTTAGTTTCTCATAATTGACTTTATTTTTAATTGTATTTATACAAAATTGTCCTCTAAGGGTCTGTATTTGACAATGTCTGTAGCCACTGGTCTACAGTTCACAACATTCTATTTGTAACTTTAGTCCTTGGGCCTCTGCCACGCCAGCCATCGGAGATTCTTTCCAAAGGCACCGTGGTGCAGGAGAAGGAGACTAGATTTTGGATTTAGAACATACTGGATTCTAGTCCCTGCTCTGCCACTTGTGGCCTGGAAAAGCTTTCCTTAACCACAAATGTCTTCACCTGTAAAGGTGAAGGATAGTAAATTGCCCTGCAGGATTATTGAGGTTTAAATGAGATAATATGGGCGTGGGGGGCTCCAAGCCCCAGAGGGGATGATCAATAAATGGTTGTGATCATATTAAGCCAATATAATTACAGGGACCCCAGAAAAGTCCGTTTGCCTTCATCCCTCAGAAATGCCATAGGAGGGCAGTTTTTTGTTTTAATTTTTTTAACATTTATTTATTTTTGAGAGAGAGAGACAGAGAGTGAGCTGGAGAGGGGCAGAGAGAGAGGGAGACCCAGAATCTAAAGCAGCTCGAGGCTCTGATCTGTCAGCACAGAGCCTGACGCGGGGCTCGAACTCACAAGCCATGAGATCATGACCTGAGCTGAAGTTGGATGCTCAACCGACTGACCACCCAAGTGCCCCCTCGGTGTTTTTGTTTTAGATTTTGATTTTATATTTAGGCTTTCTTCCAAGTTTAGAGAGAGAGCATTCCTTGCTCTAAATAGAATCCGGATAGTTAAACTGGTTTCATTACAGAGTCAAAGTTTACCTCAGTAAGAACATTCCCTGCTCGGGGTTGAGTTCCTAGATTTATTCACAGGTCTGTGACAACTGAGTTGACTGTGACACGGGGAGAAGTTCCGGCCTCCCCAGGCAGTGTAAGCACAGTGGAGAGCTGGCCTGTGGGGACAGAGGGACCAGATTGCAGAGACAAGTCGCGTTTGCTGTGGCAGATAATTGGGAAAGACCCAGAAGGAAAACTCACCCTATGATGTTGGATGCCAGTTTTCAGAACAGAACAGGAAAAGGCGGGGGTGGGGTGGGGTGCTGAGACCGCGGACAATGAGATTACGGCCAGTCCCTAAGACAGAGCTGAGAGATGACTTTTTAATATTAAGGGGAACCATATTGTGATAGCAGCCATAGAGACGGAGGGTAAGAGCTCTTAGGATCTGCCCGGCATATAATGATTGTGGGTCTCTGTCGGAAGGGGTGGATACATGCAGAGCCAGGACTCCCTTCCGCTCCCCCTGCTCTGGGCTGTCAGCCACAACCTGCTTACTAGAGAGGGATCAATCATGGAAAGTAGGCCTGGGGCAGAAGAGGGCGTAGATGGGAAGTTTGGTGTCCCAATTACAGACTCCCCTCCCCCAGCCCCTTCCTCCCGCATGTCACCCAGAATAGCGCTGGCATCTTTATTGGGTCAGGCTGCCAGCTCACACGGATGCACTGCTCCGCTCGCCCAGCCCTGTCCCCCTGTCCTAGTCCCAGAGCCTGCAGCCTTCAGGACGCTCTCCGCCCCAGCCCGCTCCCGGTGTTCTCCAGAGAGACCGTACAGCGTCCTAAAAAGAGTATGTGGCAAGGTCCAGTTCGGAGTCTCTTCCTAATTGACCTTAGGCACAAAAGGCATTTTGCTTGTCTGAGCCTCAGGCTCCTTGTCTGCCCTGTCTACACCTTGGGAGATGATTGCAAAGTTCAAATGGGATGTGCAGATGCACCTTACAGACGATAAGTGGTTATGGCACTCGTTTCCCCCTCTCCCCTGGAGTCGTGGGCGCTGCTGCTGCGCATGTGCACGCCTCCCTGCCCCCCAGGGGCTACGAGTTGGGGCTTCTGTGGTTTCAGCCTTCCCTGTTTTCATCCATCAGGTGGGGTCCACAGGCACCCCTAGGTGGGGTCCAGCACTCCTCTATAGGCTTGATAAAATGAACCAGAGGAATGCCATTTCCCCCCACCCTCTGCTGCAGAAGGGCAGGCTTGTGCCGTCAGCTCCTGCACGGCTCGCCCTGCTAGTCAAGGACAGGATGTCCTATCTGTAAATTACTCGGCCTGCTTCTTCTCTTCTGTCTACTGTCTGCCTTTGGCCTTTTTTCATTGCTCCTTTGTATCCCTGCTTGAAATTAGCAAGTAGAATTGAGAATAAATCATCCCAGCTGCCATGAGTTGAGCCCTTGCTGTGTGCTATGCTAAGTGCTTACCGTGCTTAATCTCAGCAGTTCCGGGGGACAGACGAGAGCTAGCTGAGCCGGGGCGCCAGTGTGGCTCAGTCAGTGAAGCGTCCGACTTCAGCTCGGGTCTGACATCACTGTTCATGAGTTCCAGCCCCACGTCGGGCTCTGTGCTGACAGCTCAGAGCACGGAGCCTGCTTCAGATTCTGTGTCTCCCGCTCTCTCAGACCCTCCCCCTCTTGCTTGTGCGTGTGCTCTCTCTCTCAAAAAGAAATAAACATTTAAAAATTTTTTAAAAAGAGAGATAGCTGAGCTTAATGCTCTGAGGCATTAAGTGATTTCTTTTCTCATTTATTGTAATTTTTTTAAACATGTATTTACATTTTTTATTTTTTTTAATGTTTATTCATTTTTTGAGAGACAGGAAGACAGAGCATGAGTGGGGGAGGGGAGTGGAGAGAGAGGGAAACACAGAATCCGAAGCAGGCTCCAAGCTCTGAGCTGTCAGCACAGAGCCCGATGTGGGGCTCGAACTCATGGTTGGTGAGATCATGACCTGAGCCAAAGTCGGACGCTTAACTGACTGAGCCACCCAGGCGCCCCAACATGTATTTATATTTGAGAGACCGAGAGAGACAGATCACGAGCAGGGGAGGGGCAGAGAAAGAGGGACACACAGAATCAGCAGGCTTCAGGTTCAGAGCAAGCGTTCAGCGCAGAACTCGATGCGGGGCTCGAACCCACATATCATGAGATCGTAACCTGAGCCGAAGTTGGATACTTAAACTACTGAGCCACCCAAGTGCCCCTCATTAAGCCATTTCCCAAGGTAACACTGTTTTAAGGGGTGGAGCCAACTTGGATATGCCTTACTCCACAAATCTGTGTTATTCTAATGGAAATACTTTTCTTGATTTCTTTCCTATCTTTGTTTGTTTTGAATAATAAAAAGAATATACCACACTCATCAAACTGCATTCCTTGGTAAACCCCAGGGAAACTGTTGAATAGGTACTGATGAGGTATTCAAGAGAGTAACTAACTCTAGGGAGGGAGAAATAGGAGTCTTAAAAACTGTATACATTTTCTTCCTTTTTTTAAGTTTATTTATGTATTTTGAGAGAGAGAGAATCCCAGGCAGGCCCTGTGCTGATGTGGGGGTTGATATCACAAATCAGGAGATCATGACCTGAGCTGAAATCCAGAGCCGGACACTTAACTGGCTGAACCTCTCAGGTGCCCCTACATTTTATTTCTAAAAAAAAATAAAAGATTTGGTTTAAGTATAACAAAATGTTAAACAAATGATTTGACAAAGCTGGATGGTAGGCATGCATATATAATATATATATTATTTTCTATACTTTTCTTAATATCTGAGATATCTAGGTATAAAGTTATACATTTTTATTGTAAAGAAGTTCAGATTTTGCAGAAAGGCATAAAGATAATAAAAGTCATCTGTAAATAACACCATCCTAAGACAATAACTAGTAACATCCTGCTGGATACCCAGCCTTTTTTCTAAGCACACACACACATTTCTTTAAAAACAAAACAAGGGCCCCTGGGTGGTTAAGCCTCAGTCAGTTAAGCATCAGACTTCAGCTCAGGTCATGATCTCAGGGCTCTGTGCTGACAGCTCAGAGCCTGGAGCCTGCTTCGGATTCTGTCTCTCCCTCTCTCTGCCCCTCCCCTGCTCATACTCATACGCAGCCTTGATTACTGTTGCTTTGTAATAAATTCTTGTTTTGAGAGAGAGAGAGGGCGCAAGTGAGCAAGGGGCAGAGAGAGAGAATCCCAGGAGGGGCAGAAGAGGAGAGAAGCGGGACTCACCTGAAGCGCAGAGTTCATGGTTTACCCAAAGCTGGACTCATGTTCACCCAAAGTGGGGCTCGGGCCCACCCGATGTGGGACTTGAACTCACGAACTGGGAGGTCATGCCCTGAGCCGAAGTCAGATGCTTAACAACGGAGCCATCCTGTAATAGGCACCCTGTAATAAGTTCTAAAACTGGGACATGCAAGTCTTCCAACTTTGTTCTTTTTCAGGACTGTGTAGGCTATTTTGGGACCCTTGCATTTGAAGCCTGAATTTTTTCATCAGTTTTTTTTTTGTACAAACTCCTAAGAAAAGAAATGAAAAGCAGAATGACTAATCATCAATGGTTTTGCCTACTGTGTGAAATCAGCATATGAATCCGAAAGCTAAATGAGGATTGGATTTCCTTTCTTCAGTCTAGCCCTTATCAAACCATCTTTACTGTGGGGGGGAAATGGAAAAAACAAGAGTAAAGAAATCTATGCTTTTTTGTGTTATGATAGTGTTTGGTTGTCCAGCTGTATCAGAACAATGAGAAGAAAACTCCTGGGAACCATGATCTGCACAGTTTCGTGCCCACTTGAATGATACTTAATTCTTCATATCGTTTCCCCCATGTTCCAAAGAAATCGATTCTAATATAGCCTCTTTCCCACAGCAACAACAGCCAAATGAAGAAGCGGCCAACGTCAGCCGTGGGCTACAAGAGGCCAATCAGCCAGTACGCTCGGGTTGCCATGGCAATGGGGTCCCACCCCAGGTACAGGGTAAGAAGCTGGGAAATAGAAGGGGCTGGAGGAGAGAGGGCCCGCCCAAGGGAGGTGATGCTCATACCCTCTGCTTGCTCTGCCCACCTCCTCACCTTCTCTATGCCCAGTATTTCCTGAGTGCCCGAGAGATGCGATCCTCGGGGCCACTGCTCACGTCCGATCTGATGTTCCCACCACAGGCTGAAAACATAATGTTCCTGGAGCTGGATGTGTCCCCTCCAGCTGTCTTTGAGATGGAGTTCTCTCACGACCAAGAACAAGACCCCCGTGCACTACACATGGAGAGGCTTATGCGGTTGGACAGCTTTCTGGAAAGACCTTCCACATCTAAAGTTCGGAAGTCCAGGTCCTGGTCAGTACCACTATGGTCAGAGTGGGCGAGGGACTTAGGCACTAACTGGGGGGAGGAGTTCCTACAGCCACAGGGGGAGGGAGAGGCGGGCCCTCGATTTTCTGGTTCTTGCCCTTTCCCCGACCTCCCTGTTCAGCTGCTCACCCCTACCTTCTGCAGGTGCCAGACTCCTCAGCGGCCTCCCCCCTCCACCACACATGCCTCACTGGCCTCCGCTGCTCTGCACCCCACGCCAGTGCTAGACCATGAGTGACAACCTTCAGTCAGGCTGCCCGTCCAAGAGCCTCCGGGGCTGGGGAGCCGCGCCTGGATCATCTCACCTGACTCTCAGTGTGCGTGTGTGTATGTGTGCATGTGCGTGTGCGTGTGCGTGAGGGGGTGAGCGTCTGGCAGACCGTGTCTCTGCCTGCTCTTCTCAGCCTCCTTTATTTAATTAACGTTATTTATTTGTGGAGCTCAGTTGTGGAGGGAGATGCCTTCCCCTGAGCCTGCGTGGTCACTGCATAGCCTCCTTTCCTTCTGACTTTAGACCCCCCAGTATGTCAGACCTCAAGCTCCTCCCTGTCAGCTGCTCCCAGAAGGGAAGGTGGCCAGTGCCTGAGAAGAGAGTACTTTTTCTACCTGTCTCTCTCCATAATCTCCATCTCCTCCTATGCTGACGGTGAGCAGTTCTTAAGCACTTTCGGGGACTAGAAAAATGCTAGATGTCCACCAAGGACAAGAGACGTCCTGACAGTGTTGGTTGGGCCTGTGCTCCCTGGGAACAGAGCCCTGCACTCCAGTTTCTAGACCTCAGACAACCTCTGTTGGCCTCTTGGGCTCCTTTTCAAGGACTTACATGACCTCACCGACACAGCCCATGCTCTTCAGCTTTGGCAAGAACTCATGGCTTACCAAACTCTGCTTCCTGGCCACCTTCCCAACCCTCGGATGGGAATTGTGAACCAACCAGTTGCTGCCCGCTCAGGACCTGCAGGAAATGAAACAGTAATGGGACATCATGGACAGTCACTGCAGGAAGTCCCTTCTCTGAGTCCCTTTGTTTCTGATCCCTCTGAGAAGCAAGTGGGGTCAATGAGCGAGCAAGCCAACTCCCCAGTTTTGAGACGCTCCTCCTTCCTGCTTTGGTCATTGTCCTCCGCAGCTGCCCGGATCCCAGTGCCTAGTGGGAGCGATGTCATTATCCCCCTGGCTAAACAAAGGTATTGGAATCTGTTGCTTCCCCTTCGTTTACCGCAGGAGACAGAGACCCAGGCACAATCGGTCACCCCTGCCCAGTACTCCTGTGTCTGCATCACATGTGTTGAGCACTATTTTGTTGAAAACTGATTCTTTCTTTGGCATTGTATAAATTGGTCCCTGGGGAACCACTCCTCGCCCCTCTTTGTGACATTTCAAGATGTCTCCAGGTTATCGCAAATAAGAAGTAAATTTCTACCAAAAAAAGAGAGAGAGAGAGAGAGATTAATTTTCATTGATTTACTTTTTTAAAGTGTATTTTGGTGGAAGAGTGAAGAGATAATCTTAAAAGAAGTGGTTTAAGATTTCAAAAGGCCCTAGTAGCGAGCGTCTCTAGCTCCCAGAATCTGAGGATTTTAGTCACCTGGAAAACAGCATGAAATGGACTGAGCTGCTTGAAATCGGGTGAGCGGGGGGTACTGGGGGCAGGGGGCTGATCACCTGGGTCTCTCTCCATCAGGAAGTGAACCCTTCCTACAGAGTTCGGGTTCTGCTGTAAGGACTAAACTAAGGTTTGGTTTAATTCAACGATGCCGTCATTTCTGCTGTAATTACCAGACTAGATGCTTAGACAACTCAATTGCCATTTGTTCCTATTCTTCAAGGAAATGCCATTTTTCATCAGAGCCCAAGAGATTATCTAAGACTCAGGATCGAGCTTCAGCGAAGTCTGGGACAGGAATTACGTGTAGAAATGCCCTGGGCGCCTGGGCACAGGGGGACCTCCATGCCTACATCGAGTAACCTCTCCCACTGACCTTTTTCTTGTTTGTAGATGAAACAGCACGTGTCACCCCCATTCATCACTTGGACACATCGACTCTGCATTGTCTGGTCACTTGACCCTCACAGTCTTATAGCACAAAATACCCAATCTCACCAACCCCAGTCTGAAGGCTGGGCCCTAGGTGTGTCGGAGGAGGAGCTCCTGCCCGCAGTTTTCTGTACGTGTGTGTGCGTGCGCGCGTGTTCGTGTGTGTGTTTACCTCCACAGGGGACACTCGACACTCAGTGTAAGACATGCTGGGAACAGGGCCATTGGGGTGGTTGGATCTCAGTCTCTCTGTCTCTCTCCTTCCCTTTTGGTGTATCAAACATTGGATTGACAAAGTAAGGACCTTGACTGGGACCAAATTTCCATGTCTGTTGCTATGGTCTTTATTTAGGACAACAGTTCACGCAGTGGCTCAGTCTTGTCACTATACAATGACTATACAGGACATATGTAATATATAAATATATATAAAAAACATTACCCTCTGTCTCCTTGGCTTCAAATGAGGCCTCTCTGTTGAGCTGAAATGCACCCGCAGCCCAGCCCTGTTCAAATCAACACAGTCGATAATAAAGGAATGAGTATCGTCACAGAGTTGGTTGCCTACCTTCTCTTTTCTCTGTTCCCACTTTTATTCTCTTTTTCATCGTCTGCCTTCGCTCTCTTGTTTTCCCAAGAGCGGCTCAAGGGTATCTGGAGCCCAGCCGCAGTTCCCAGCACCTTGGGGAAGAACCAAGCCGCTTCGAAGGGACTCATCTGCCCACTGGGGCTGAGGGACAGGCCTCAGGCTCTAGGCTGAAGTCTGTGCAAGACCAGTGGCCCCAGCTGTCCATGTTCTAGGCGAACCAGTTCATTCTGAGCTGTGAGCAGAAGTCAGAACAGCCTAGACGTCCAGATTTGCTGTGACTATCATTTGACCAGTCTGCTCCTCCATGGATCCGCCAGGAGAAACGAAAGCGGGTAGTGATGTGCGTCAAACACATCGATATGCCTGGCACGTGGTGGGCGCCGAATTAAAACAGTGTCCAAGACGAACATCCCATTGGGCTCTCTTCCCGGACTTTCTTTCCCTCCCTCTGAGTTCTGGCTATTGGTTCCCTGTCGCATGGAGCCCTTGACAGGACATGAAAAGTAGTTGGCTCTCCCGGAGGAGCCCCGAGCGCCAGGCCTGGAGTGACTCTGCCGCTCGAGAGGGGCTTGCCGGGTGTTGGGTTGGATCCTTTACCCACACACACTCATTTAATCCTCCCACGTGGGAGTCATTGTCACTGGATTACAGACGAGATTGAGAAAAAGTAACTTACTTGGGGCACCTGGGTGGCTCCGTGGTTGAGCGTCTGGTTTCGGCTTGGGTCATGATGTTGGGGTTCCTGAGTTCGAGCCCCGCTTCAGGCTCCCTGCTGTCAGCACAGAGCCCACTTCAGATCCTCTGTCTCCCTCTCCCTGCCCCTCTCTGGCTTGTGCTCTCTCAAAAATAAATATATATTAAAAAAAATTAGATAACTTGACTAAAGACATGTGGTTAGTGATGAAGCTGGACTTCAAGACTCTAAAGCCTCTGGGGTTTTTGTTTGTTTGTTTTGCCTTCGGTGCCTCATCTCTATCGCATCCACACCTCAGGAACACTGATAGGCATCCTGTGTTTTACAAGTAGTGAAAGCCAGGGACAGAGGGCAGACCCTGAACTTAGAGGTCCTATTTTAATTTTAATTTTTTAATGTTTTATATTTATTTTTGAGAGACCGTGCAAGCAGGGGAAGGTCAGAGAGAGAGGGAGACACAGAATCCGAAGCAGGCTCCAGGATCTGAGCTGTCAGCACCGAGCCCGACGCTGGGCTCGAACCCACAAACCTTGAGATCATGACCTGAGCCAAAGCCAGACGCTTAACCAACTGAGCCACCCAGGCACCCCTGGAGGTCCTATTTTAAATCCACTCATTTCTCCCGTTAGCAGTGGGGTCACTTGTATGGCTGACATAAGCGGTTTCCAGAGCTTCACAAAACAGCCGGCGGGGCGGGAAGGGGGTAGGAACTCCCCCTTGTCCCGGGGCCTCTGTCAACCGTCTGTTGATAAAGAGGCTGCTGTATTTCACTTCCTCCTCCAACGCTGGGCACCTGATCCCCAGAGAGTGGGGTGTGTGTGTGTTAGAACTCTTGGCTGCCACTAAAGATGACTCAAGCTGGCTTGAGCAAGATAAGGACAATGGGAAGCATGCTGATTTCCCCAGACTTGGAAATAAGAACCCCAAGGGCAAGCACAGAACCTCAGGTCTAACTTAGGACCAGGGACGCAAAACCCCCAAAGCCCCTATTTCACTGAACTTCTTCCTGTAGGGGGTTCCTGCTCTTTCCTCAGCTGCTCCGGCTCACTTTTTACACAATACAGTCATCCGGAGAGACTCGGAATCTCAGTCCTGGTGCCCAGTTCATGGGAATGTGATTCCAATTCAGTGATTTGGGTCCCATGGGTGGAAACATGGTAGACGCACAAGACCTCCAAGATTTCTACAACTGTAACCATGTAGCAGGGAAGGGGTGGAGAGAAAGATTTTCTCAAGAAAGAGGGTGAGGGTAGCAGTGGGGGAGTCCCCACAGCATAACAGAAGTCCAAGACCAGTGCGGCCATCATCCATGGTGGCTTAAGAAAGTGTGCTCTGGGGGCGCCTGGGTGACTCAGCTGGTTGAGGTCATGATCTCAGTTTGTGAGTTCGAGCCCCACATCGGACTATCTGCTGTCAGCACGGAGCCTGCTGCAGATCTTCTGTCCCCCTCTCTCTGCAGCCGCTAGAGCTTGCGGTCTCTCTCTCAAAAATAAATAAACATTAACAAAAATAAAAACAAAGTTTGCTCTGGTATCCAACTCTTGATTTCAGCTAGGGCCATGATCTCAGGGTTGTAGGATCAAGCCCCAAGTCAGATTCCACGCTGAATGTGGAACCTGCTTGGAATTCTCTCTCTTCCTTTGCCTTTCTTTTTGACTTATGCTCGCTCACTCTCAAAAAAAAAAAAAGTTTGGTTTGGGTTCATCCTATTATTCTGGTTATTTTTCTTACAACATGGTCCAAGGCTCACCTGCATCAAAATCAACCCTCAGAGATTCTATTTTATTAGGTCAAGGTTACATCAATGTGGTAGACATTGTAGATTGCCTTTCCAATATTCATTCTTCCCTTCTATTTAAAAACATTTTTAATGTTTGTTTTTGAGAGAGAGAGAGGGAAAGAGGCAGAGAAAGAGAGAGGAAGACACAGAATATGAACAGGCTCTAGGCTCTGAACTGTCAGTGCAGAGCCCAATGCGGGGCTCAAACTCACAGACCATAAGATCATGACCTGAGTCAAAGTCAGATGCTCAATTGACTGAGCCACCCAGATGCCCCTCTTCCCTTCTATTTTACTTACAAAATAAATTTGTTCTAGGAGGGCAATGAGCCTGACTAGAAATACTCATATTTCTCTTGCAACAACAGGTGGCTGTGGTTTTGGCTAAGGAGATGTAAATGGAAGTCTCTTAGAAATTTCTGGAAATGTTTTTGCTTTCCTGATATGGACATCCCCATTTTACCTCCTCCCTTTTCTTCTTCCTTCCTAGAACTCAGACGGACCTGTAGGAAGCGCATTCTTTCATTGAACAACTCTTTAGTGAGCATCTGTTACTTATATATTCATTCCGAGCATTGTTCTAAGTCCTGGGAATACAGCAGTGAATAGAATAAACAGAAATCTGTGTCCTCATGGTGCTTACCTTCTAGGGTGGACAGAAAAAGACACTGAACAAGAAAAACAGAGGCTCCTGGGTGCTCGGTCGGTTAAGCCTCTGAGGCTCTCTCGCTCCCTTTCGCTGATACCAGTCATCCTTCAGGGAGCCCTGGACCCGCTGGAGCTGGACTCCGGCATTAGTTAAAAAAAAAAAAAAAAAAAAAAGGAAAGAAAAACACATTGCATGTTGCGTGGTGGTAAGTGTGGTTGTGAAAAATAAAGCAGAGAAGGGAGATGGCTCCAGGGACTGGCTGGGTGGAGTAGGAGGAGTTGCTGTTTTAAAACCTTTACTAATTCTGAGCAAATTCCTGGTGGTAAGGAAGTGGATCCCAGGAGAGGAAAAGCAAATGCAAACTCTGTGGGAGGGAACGCGGCAGGCTTGGTCGAGGAGCAGCAACTTTTTGCAATCCCAAGGCAACAAGCACAGCCTGTAAAGGCCAGGGGAGTGGGACGACGTGGAGAACCAAGTTCCCAACGGGGTTTGGGCTGCTGCACCCGCCTGGGTCTGTCCACCTCTGAACTTACAATGGTGGGAGACATGGGCGGCTGGCTGGCTGGCTCAGTGAGTGGAGCATGTGAGTCTTGATCCTGGGGTTGTAAGTTCCAGCCCCGTGTTGGGTGTAGAGATTACTTAAAAATAAAACCTTTATAATTTTGTTTAATGTTTATTTATTCTTGAGAAAGAGAGAGAGAGAGACAGAGCATGAGCAGGGGAGGGACAGAGAGAAAGGGAGACACAGAATCTGAAGAAGACTCTAAGCTCCGAGCTGTCAACAAAGCCTGACATGGGGCTTGAACTCACGAACCATGAGATCAGAACTGAGCTGAAGTCCATCGCTTAACTGAGCCACCCAGGCACCCCTAAAACTAAAATCTTAAAGAAGAAGAAGAAGAAGAAGAATAGTGACAGACAAATCCCGACAGGTTTAAGCCAGTATTAGGGGGATTTGCCAGAAATCTGCATTTGAAATGAGCACCTGCAGGCGATTACAGGGAACACCCACTAAGTGTGAGAATCTCCATTTCAGCCGTTTGCAATTTCAAGTCATGCTCAGTGTGGGGCCTGCCCTTCAAAACAGGCCAGCACTGCGGCCATGGGCCTGTGTAGACCCCAGAGCCACACTCAAGGATGATAGAGGCGGGGGAGGGGGGGGGGCGCACAAAGCCACTCCGGGGCCCCTTGGAGCCCCTGGAGCCCCTGTCCTCAGTCCTTCACCACGTTTTCTTCACGAGTGCTACATCCTTTGGGCTAGAAAACCAAAGTGGTAATTTGTTCACATCCAATGCTCCCACTCAACAATAAGGAGGAGTAGACCCCAAAAAGGAGAGCGAGCGACATGAGCCTGGAAGGCATAAGGATTTATTAGCCTGACACACTGTTTCTGTTGTGTGTTGATTGTATTTTTTTAATTAACTTAAACTCATGGAACAGTTGTAAGAATTGTACCAAGAAACCGATATACTCTTTCTTTAAAGATTTTTTTAATGTTTATTTATTTTTGAGAGAGAGAGAGAGAGAGAGAGAGAGAGCAGGGGAGGGGCAGAGAGGGAGGGAGACAGAGAATCGGAAGCAGGCTCCAGGCTCTGAGCTGTCAGGCCAGAGCCCAATGTGGGGCTGGAACCCGCAAACTGCGAGGTCATGTCCTGAGTCATAGTTGGTCACTCAACCGACTGAGCCACCCAGGTTCCCCTTACGATTTTATTTTTAAGTAACCTCTATAACCAATGTGGGACTTGAACTCACAACCCTGAGATCAAGAGTCGCACACTCCACGGACTGAGCCAGCCAGGCGGCCCCAAAACACCCAGATACTCTTCACCTAGACACTGTGTTTTGCCATCTGTCCCGAGAATTACTTTTCTAGCAACAGGATTTTAATCCAGAACTATGTGTTGCACTTAGTCGTCATGTCTCTCTGGTCTACCATCTAGAAGAATCTCTTAGTCCGTTTGTTTTTTTTTTAAGTTTGTTTTTGGTTTTGTTTTAATTTAAGTAATCTCTACACCTATCGGGGGCTTGAACTCACGGCCGCGAGATCAAGAGGTGCACGCCCCACTGCCCAACCAGCGAGACACCCCCCTTAATCTATTCTTGACCTTTGCGCCCTGAACATTCTTCAGTATTACAGGCCAGTTAGTTTGTGGACTGTCCCTCAATGACCGTTTGCTTTCCTCATGATTAGAGTCAGGTGATGCCCAGAAGGGACGCTGTGGCCTTCTTACCATATCCCTTCAGGTGGCACTCGATGACACTGTTTTGTTCTATTACTGGTGACGTTCATTGACTTTGATCCTTTATTAAGGCTGTAGTTCCTCTTTATCCCTTTGTAATTAATAAGCATTTGAGGAGGAGATACTGTGAACTATGTAAATATCCCACTTTTCTACGTTCTGCAGCTAGTTTTAACGTCCATCGATGATTCCTGCTCCCATTAATTATTACTATATGGTTGCCAAAAGGTGGCATTATTTCTTTTGTATCTTCTTCTTTTCGCTTGTTTATATCAATGTGTACTCTTGGATTCCTAATTTATTTAATGGGTTATAATCCATTATTGTCATTATTTGTTTTTATAATTTAAATTCAAGTTAGTTAACAGAGGGTTAGTATAGGTTTCAGGAGAATTTAGCGGCTCATCACTTACATGTAACACCCCGCGCTCACCCCAGCAAGTGTCCTGCTTAATGCCCATCCCCCACGCACCTCCTCTCCAGCAACCCTCCGTTTGCTCTCTGTATGTAAGAGTCTCTTATGATTTGCCTCCCTCTGTTTTTATCTTATTTTATTTTTCCTTCTTTTCTCCTATGTTCATCTGTTTTGTTTCTTAAATTCCACATGAGTGAAATGATATTTGTCTGTCTCTGACTTATTTTGCTTAGCATAATAAGTTCTAGTTCCATCCACGCTGTTGCAAATGGCGAGATTACATTCTTTTTGATCGTGGTGTAATATTCCATGGTGTATATACACTACCTTTTTAAAAATTCTTTTTTCTGTTTTTTTTTAAATTTATTTTTGAGAGACAGAGAGAGACAGCACAAGCAGGGGAGGGTCAGAGAGAGAGGGAGACACAGAATCCGAAGACAGGCTCCAGGCTCTGAGCTGTCAGCACAGAGCCCGACGTGGGGCTCGAACCTACTAACCGTGAGATCATGACCAGAGCCAAAGCTGGACGCTTTAACTGACTGAGCCACCCACGCTCCCCTCTACACCTTTTTTTAAAGGTTTATTTAGTTTTGAGAGAGAGCAAGCAGGGGCGGGGTGGAGAGAGAAATAGAGAGACAGAGAGAGAGAGAGAGACAGAGTATCCAAAGCGGGATCTGCAATGAGAGCAGCAAGCCCAACGTGGGGCCCGAACCCATGAACCACGAGATCATGACCTGAGCTGCAGTCAGACTCAGCCGAGTGAGCCACCAAGGCACCCCAGCTTTTTGACTCAATTTCTAAGGAAAGGAGGGAAAAAAGGTAGAAGTGGGGAGAGACACATTATATTTGAAGCAGGAATTTCCCTCTATTTACATCGCTTTCACGTGCTGCAGCAAATTTAGAAAAGTAGAAGTCAAGAAAAGAAAGGATGTGAACTGTCCCTCCTCTAGGGCTTTACAAATAGAATAGTCAGGAAGACATTCTTTGTAAATGTTAAGAGCGAAAAGCCAGCGTGGTCATTACCCAGGCTACTCACACATGTGGCTTCCAGCTGGTATCTGTCCCCTTTGGTGAGGTAGCTGTTTCAGGGACCCTCCTAGGCAAGTCAGTCGACATCCTGGGCCTCAGGCTCCTCGTGGAAAAGGTCAAAGTGATGACCTTTCCCCACCCCATCCTCTCACCAGCAATTACTGATCATAAGAGACACCGGAGAATTTTATGAAGAATAAAGAACCCCGTAAACGTCAAGTGTCATTATGGTTGTATTCGTTACACAATAAGATCAGCGGGCTAATGGCAATCCAAGCTAACCGGGGCTTAAACAAATAGAAACCGTGTTATTGTCTCACAGAGTCATGTGGGTGTGAGTGGGCCAGCCCTGGCTCGGGGCTCTTCTGTGCGATTAGAGACCTGTACTCCTCGCACACTGTTGTTTCAACGTCTTTATAGTGTTGTCCTTGTCCATGTGGCCACGACACTCACCACCAACCTGTATTCCAGTCATCTGAAAGGGAGAAAAGAAGTAGAGGGCACATCCTCTTCCTTTATGGAAACCTGAAGTTGCAATCCTATTGGCCAAAACTTTATCCCACCTACCTTCAAGGTGGAACTCTGTGTCTTTATTCTGACTGGGTAATTATCAATTATCAAGGATGTTACTGGGGTACTTCCTATTTTAGATATCAGTCCTGTTCCTGTTCACAAAATGTACCCAGGATTTAAGATTTTATTTTTAAGAAATCTTTATACCCAACACGGAACTTGAACTGGACCCTGAGATCAAGAGTTGCATGTTCCACCAACTGAGCCAGCCAGGCGTCCCTGTCCTGTGTTTTTTGGGCTTTTCATGGTGGCCTTTGTAGTCTAAATTTTTTTTAATGTTTTTTATTTATTTTTGAGAGACGGAGACAGACATCGCGAGCAGGGGAGGGTCAGAGAGAGAGGGAGACACAGAATCTGAAGACAGGCTCCAGGCTCTGAACTAGGTGTCAGCACAGACCCCATTGCGGGGCTCGAACCCGTGAACCATGAGATCATGACCTGAGCCGAAACTGAACGCTTAACCAACTGAGCCACCCAGGCACCCCGGCCTTTGCGGTCTAGATGGGTCTCTGCCAGGAACAGCAGGGTCAAGGTTTGCAAAAGCTGGACCTTGGAAAATTGGGGAGAGGGGAAGGAGAGTCCTTATTAAGAAAAAGAATGGGGGCACCTGGGTGGCTCAGTCGAAGCCCATCTTTGGATTCTGTGTCTCCCTCTCTCTCTGACCCTCCCCTGCTCACGCTGTCTCTCTCTCTTTCTCAAAAAGAAATACAACATTTAAAAAAATTAAGAAAAAGAAAAAGAATGAATATTATGAAACAAAATTAGATATATAAGTCAGTATTTGAGGAGTGCCTTGTGGCTCAGTTGGTTGACTTCAGACTCTTGATTTTGGCTCAAATCATGACCCTCAGGGTCATGGGATTGGGCTCATGTTGGGCTCAGACCTCTCTCTCTCTTTCCCTCTGTCCCTCTCCCCTGGCTTGTGTGCTCTCTCTTTCTTTAAAAACAAAAAAGTTAATATTTGTTTAGAATGAGAAAATAAATCACAGCATAGTAACAATTTAAAAGCTGACAAATATATTGCAAAACTCAGAAAAATTATACAATATTTTTATTATTTAAACACCTGACAGACCTCTCTAAAACTTTTTACCCTGCATTTTTTTCTACTACACATTTTTTGAATGCCTCTGCCTTTGACAGCAATTTTGTAATGTTTTCTAGCCAAAAATTAGAAAAATAATTCTGTCTTTCTCTTATTAAAAGTTCAGAAAAATTTATTTTTGCTTGAACTCATTATTGGTAATGTCATATGAATTCTTAGAATTACAGTTAAATTTGGGAAAAACCTCTATCAAGTGTTTTCATATACAACCTATAAGATTTTAGCACATTCCAACTTGTGTGTGTGTGCAGTAACTAATCTCAAATACCGTTTGAAATAATAATGCCTATTAACCAGTTTGTTGACAATGTTCTAATTGTGATGGCTTAGTATGAATTTTTTATATATCTGTTTTTTAATTTTTTTAATGTTTTTTATTTATTTTTGAGAGACAGAGACAGCGCGGGCAGGGGAGGGTCAGAGAGAGAGGGAGACACAGAATCCGAAGACAGGCTCCAGGCTCTGAGCTAGCTGTCAATGAGGGGCTCAAACCCACGAACCATGAGATCATGACCTGAGCCGAAGCCGGACAGTTAACCGACTGAGCCACCCAGGCGCCCCAAGCATCTGCCTCTTGAATTGGGCCCAGGTCCTGGGATCCAGCCCCCTGTCGGGTTCCGTGCTGAGCATCGAACCTGCTTAAGATTCTCCCTCCTTCCCCCGCTCTCTCTGCCCCTCTACCCCCACCCTGCTCGTGTGCATTGTCTCTCTAAACAAAAGAGGGGGTGAGATTAATGAATTTTATGCTTATGTTTATATATGTTGCGTCATGTACGGTCCTGACAGGAGGGACATTCCAATTTGATCAGGCACTGATGAGAACCAAACAGTCCACTTATACTCTTCTACACATCTGAGAGAAGAACTTTCTGCAGACTAGCTTTTGGCTCTGTAAATTTCAGCCCTGGTCTCTCCTTCCCTCCCACCGGCGTCTGGTGCCGGGCACTGCAGAACTCTTCATTATCAACTTGCGATGTCTGGCCTGGCACCTTCACATTTTGCTACCAGGTGCGTTGGCAGAGTGGACAGGCGTGTTCCTGGCAGCCTCTCTTGCACTCAGCGAGCTAGCGATGATTTATCTATACGCGCAAGGGACTGTGGACCATGTAACTATATCCTCCTAAAGCAAACTCAGTGTCTCCAACTCAGTGTTTCTTTACTTAGATCTCAATGCTTGCAGCCATGCCATGAGGGCATGAGGGAAGCCAGAGTGGAAGACACGATGTTGTGTTTTTTTAAAAAACATGTGCTGGGATGCCTGCATGGCTCAGTTAGTTAAGCATCCGACCACGGCTCAGGTCATGATCTCACGATTCGTGGAATTGTGGGTTCGAGCCCCGCATCGGGCTCTGTGCTGACAGCTCAGAGCCTGGAGCCTGCTTCAGATTCTGTGTCTCCCTCTCTCTCTGCCCCTCTCCTCCTCATGCTCTCTCTTCCTCTCAAAAATAAATAAACATTAAAAAAATTAAAAAAAAATAAAACGTGCTAAAATTTTCTTCATTTTCTTTTCTTTCTCCTTTTCAAATTTTTATTTAAATTGCGGTTAGTTCACATATAGAGCAATGTTGGTTTCAGGAGAATTCAGTGATTCGTCCCTTACATAGAACACCCAGCACTCATCATAACAAGTACCCTCCTTGATGCCCATCACCTATCTAGTCCCCCCACCCCCCACCTCCCTCCATTAGCCCTCAGTCTGTCCTCTATCTTTAGGAAAAGAAACAGGGTCCCTCAGTGGCTCAATAGGTTCAGTGTCTGACTCTTGATTTAGGCTCAGGTCCTGACTCATGATTCCTGAGATCGGGGTCTCCGTGCTGACAAGCCTGCTTTGGATTCTCTCTCTCTGCTCCTCCATCTCTCTCTCTCAAAAATAAATAAACTTAAAAAAGAGAGAGAGAGAGAAGAGATGGTGATCTTAAGTGACTGCAGTTAAAATGTCTTTTGAATTTACATTGCTCCTCACTGGGCCCTGAGAGCAGGGGGGTCCTAGGGTTTAAGGCTCAGTAGCTTCCGAGCAAATTTACACCAGTCCCCGAAGCCATGGCACAGAGCTTTTGTGGCCAAGGGATTCACCTTAGAAAGCGATCTTGCATTCTCCTTTGGTAGCTTAGCCCTGGTTTTTCTCCCTCCATAGCACTTCACCCCCAACCTCCTTCCCAAAGACTGCTCTCCTCCTGATAAAGAAAATGTAAATAGGCAAGTATACCACTAAGGAAAAGTTTCTTAATGACAAAACTATTTTTTAAGGGTTTTTTTTTTTGTTTATTTTAGTAATCTCTATATCCATTGTAGGACTCGAACTCACCACCCCAGGAACACGAGTCACATGAACTTCCAATTGAGCCAACCAGGTGCCCCCGAAACAATTTTTGTAATTATAAGATCATTACATGTCAAGTTAGAAAATTTGAAATAAATAAAGATACACACATGCACACAGGAAAATACCTAAATAAATAATTTTATTATTTTAATCTATGTATTTGGGGGACTATTTCTTTTTAAGTTTTATTTATTGTGAGAGAGAGAGAAGAGGTGGGACAGAAAGAGAGGGAGAGAAAATCCCAAGCAGTTTCTCCACTGTCAACGCAGAGCCTGATGTGAGACTCGAACTCACGAACTGTAAGATCAGGAACTGAGCTGAAATCAAGAGCCTGAAACTTAATGAACTGAACCACTCAGGTGCCCCTGTATTGTTGAGAATGGCTACTAAGAGCTGCCTGTCCCACTTTGGGACTGTGCCCAGTTCACAGGCAGCGTTTCCTGAAGGCTAAGCTCCAGGGCGTTGCTTGAGCGTGTGGCCGGGTGGGAGGGTGCACACGCAGTGCACGCGTGTGCACACGCACAGACATAGGCACACAGCCGTGTGTTTGGTCTCTCTCTCCAAAGGAGAGGATGAACAATTTCTAGAGCCACATCTTCACACAAACGTTCACTTCTGATGCCCAGTCTGGGTGACTTCCCTTTCCTCAGCTCGTGCCAGCCCTGGAATGTAGCTGATTAAAGAACATCTTTGTTTAAAAATAGGCATAAAGTCTGATGACACAATTAGGCGGCTCCCACGGAAGGAATCTAAATGCACAGAGCTTCCTCTCTTCCTCCTTTCCTTCCTTCCTTCCTTCCTTCCTTCCTTCCTTCCTTCCTTCCTTCCTTTCTTCCTTCCTTCCTTCCTCCTCCCCCATCTCTCTCTCTCTCTCTCCTTCTTTCTATCTTTTGGGAGCCAGTGGTCCACAAGGAATAAAATCGTGATTAAAAACAAAACAGGGCGGGGCACCTGGGTGGCTCAGTCAGTTAAGCATCCGACTCTTGGTTTCAGCTCAGGTCATGACCTCAGCATTCGTGAGTTTGAGCCCTGCATCCGGCTCAGTGCAGAGCTCTCTCTCTCCCCCCTTTTCTCACTTCTTCTGCATATGCTCTATCTCAAGAATAAATAAATAAACTAACACAAAAAAAAGAATATTGAAAATATAAAAATAAAATAAATAGAAAACAAACAGGGCCTCCTGGGTGACTCAGTCACTTGAGCTTCCAACTCCTGGTTTCGGCTCAGGTCATGATCCCAGAGTTGTGGGATCAAGCCCCATGTCAGGCTCTGCACTGAGCAGTCAGTGCGGAGCCTGCTTAGGATTCTCTCTCTCCCTCTGCCTCTTTCCCCCACTTGTGCTCATTCTCTCTTTCTCTCTCAAATAAAAATTTTAAAAACTTTAAAAAACCAAAACCAAAACACAACAAAAAAGAAAAACATTGTTTCTTATCTTTGAGAAAGATTGTTGAGGGGCGCCTGGGTAGCACAGTGGGTTAAACATCCGGCTTTGGCTCAGGTCATGATCTCACAGATTGTGGGTTCGAGCCCCACGTCAGGCTCTGTGCTGACAGCTAGCTCAGAGCCTGGAGCCTGCTTCCGGTTCTGTATCTCCCTCTCTCTCTGACCCTCCCCTGCTCATACTGTCTCTCTCTGTCTCTCAAAAATAAATAAAAAAAAACATTAAAAAGATTTTTAAAAAGAGAGAAAGATTGTTGATATATATTTTACTTATCTACATTTTTCAATGAGGAACGAAGAACACAGAACAAATAGTTAAATATATATTTTTTTAAAAACCAGCTAAAGTTCTGCCATTTGGCCGCTTTTGTTTCTGTCTCGTTGAGAGACATTATTCGGGAGACAGAAATGGGTTTGCAGGAAAGAGAAAAAGAAAGGTGTGAGAGAGCCTTCTAGAAAGCCCAGTGTCCAGAAAGGACCGTGCCAAGCAGCAAGGACACTGTGGGAGACCAGAGGGCGCTCACCAGCGACCACTGTGTGCTCAGCTCCACACTGGCCCCCCAGCATCCTGCCAGCAAATGGAAGTTAACCCTGACCTTTGAATCCCCTGGACTGGTGCAAGACTTTCAATGTCACCTCTGCAAAGAAAACTAGGCTTTCTGCTGTTATTATTTAACTTCTAAATATCTCGCTAAAACAACAGCCTAATGGTAAGACAATGGAATTGTTAAAACAGGGAATTCTAAAAGTTTTGCCAGCATTTGAAGGAGTGACTTGCGTTTCAGATTCTCCCCCCCCCCCCCCCCCCATACCTAAGCTTCCTCCTTGGAGCCATATGACAGCTCTCTCTGATCTGCAAAAGCTGCTTGACTCATCTTTGTTCTTGCAAAGATCAGGGCTGTCGTATGTCACAGCTCCGACAATTCAGTTGTTCATGGCCCATTCCCCTTGTCAAATTAAACCCATATTTTGATTGCATTTTGTTCCAGCAGGATGAGAGGCAGTGGAAACGGTAATGAAAACAGCTCAGTGAAAATGACCAAGAGGAGTAAATTGATTTCGCCCTTGGTGCAGAAGGGAAGAGTCCCTTGTCCCTCCCAGCCTCTCCCAGCAACAAGAGTGCCTGGCGACCAAGCAGCGCCTCACACACCGCCCAGGGGATTCGCAGAGCTTCCAGGCCGCCCCCACTCAATTTGCTTTACAAAAGGAAAATGATTCCTAGCGAGCTGTCGGATTGCCTCCTATCCGGAAGAGAAGGGGAGGGGGTGGGGAGGGGAACAGAGAAAAATTTAAAAAGAGAGCTAGAGAGCGAACGGGCCTGTGATAACCAGAAAGATTCAACTAACACGCACACCCACACCCACATGCACCTCTACAAGATCCCTGTTACCAAGTAGGAAATGGAATCCAGTTTGGGGAATGACGATTTACAGAATTCATCACTTAATCAGTGAAGGACTCCGGCCTTGTCATTTCAGGGGGGAAGGGAACTTCCTTCTTTCACCGGTTCATCCAATGACTACCTGCCGATCCCTACAAGGAGCAGAGCTGTTTGAGGTGGCGCTCCATCAGCAAGTCCTCACCATTCTGTAGCTCACCATTTCCCTGCAACTTCCCCTCCGTGCGCCCCCCACCAAGAGCCTTCTGTGTGTCCTTCTGCTCCTCCTCCGCTTTCACCTTCCCTCCCGCCCCTCCCCCATGGCACCTTCTCCACACAATGGCTAAAGAGATATTTCCTAGTAAACAAGTTATATTTAAAATGCAAAATGAGGCGGTGCCTGGGTGGCTCAGTCCGTTAAGTGTCGTCTTCAGCTCAGGACACGATCTTGTGGTTCGTGAGTTCAAGCCCCGCGTGGGGCTCTGTGTCTCCCTCTCTCTCTGCCTCTCCTAGGCTCGTCCTCTTAGTCTCAAAAATGGATAAACATTAAAAAAATTGAAATGCAAAAGGAGGTCATACTAGTCCTCTGCTTAAGAATCTCCAGTGGCTTTATGTCGCACTTCAAAAACTGGACTATTTTCAATGGCCTACAAAGTCCTACCCGATTCAATTCCTGTCTGCTTTTATGACAATCTTATATCCCTCTACCTCCCTGAAGGTACTCTGCAACTACACTGGCGCTTTTAAGGTCCTATTTTGTACTTTAAATGTGCTCTGCTTGTTCCCTGCTCAGGGCCTTTGCACTTGCTTTGTCTTTTTCTTGGAATCGAGCTCCTTCCAGATTTTTAGATGGCTAGCCCTTTTTCATCATTCAGGTCTCAATCAAATATCACCTCAGAGAGGCATTCCCTGGCCACCCTGTCTAAAGTGATAATGTTCTACTCCTTTGTTATTTTCTTTTTTTTCTTTTTCTGGTAATGTTTATTTTTGAGAGAGAGAGAGACAGACAGACAGACAGACAGACAGAACTAGAGCAGGCAAGGGGCAGAGAGAGGAGACACAGAATCTGAAACAGGCTCCAGGCTCTGAGCTGTCAGCACAGAGCCGCACGAGGGCCTCAAACCCACAAACTAAGATCATGACCTGAGCCGAAGTCAGACGTTTCACCGACTGAGCCACCCAGGTGCCCCCCTCTTTCGTTATTTTCTAAAAGCATAGCACTTACCATTATTTGAAGGTATTTTAGCATTGGATTATTAACATCAGTTCTCAACGTGTGCCCGGCTCCCAACTAGCAGTTTTAGCATCATCTGGGAACTTGTCAGAGCTGCATATTCTTAGGCCCTAACCCAGACCTATTGCATCTGATCTTCTGGGGGTCAGGCCCAGAGATCTGTATTTTTTTTTTTGTTTTTTTTATTTTTTATTTTTTAAACTGCTACACACTATTCACACCTGTATTTCAAGTTTGGAAATGCATATTTGCAAGCAGCGACACAAAAGTATTCATGAAGAATGCATAATCTCTGAAAATTATGAAAACATCCCTGCTACCAATACATTTCTAAATACAAAACTGACTACCATATTGTTACTTCTGTGTAGCGAGAGAGAAGTTCATTTTTAAAACAGATAAAATTCAGTCTTTAGGTGTGATAGGTATGAATGACAGTCTTTTTTTTTTTTTTTAAATTCTTAAGTCATTTGGGATCCTTAAGCATGCAAAACCTCAGATGGGAGGGTCCACAAAGGAACCAGGGTTGTCTTACCGCGTCCAGTTAAGCCGGGGCTGAGAATGCCTCAGGGTCATCTACATCAGGAGCAGAAGCACTTGACTTGTCAGTTCTGCGGCCCCGTCCTCCCCTGCCACCACGTCCTGGGCGGCACCACGTCCTGGGCGGCCAAGGTCTCCAAAACTGATCTCCTGCTGAGACGTTATATCATTTGCTGGCTTCCGGAAATGATGGCCCACAACCGAATCTTCAGCATGAGCCTCTTCACTCTGACTTATGAAGAACAAATCCCTTCTTCCACTGCCCATTCGCACCTTCACTTGGTTTTCGGATATTAAATTCTACTTTCGCCTGGTCCTTACTTTGAATAGCTTTCCGCTCATTCAAAGTCATTTCTTTTGGACCCTCTTCCTTTACTTCTTCAACTTCGTCCTCCTTATTTTCAGTGTCTGCAACTGGATGTTCATCACCTTCAGGTGTTTCCTCAGTCACATTTGATTGATCCGCGTCACTGCAATTATAAGATATTTGTTTCTGAATGTATTTCGGGGACTCTGTTAATTCATCTTTGGCAGCTCCCCAATTGTGAGAGCCGCTACCTCCACGTTTGTCTCCGTGCTTCAGGCCAGATCTCTCGCTTCCACTATGCCCATCAAATTCACGTTTGCCACGCGAATCAAATCCACCTACTCGGCCCGTTCCACGTCCTTGGCCTCCTCGACCTCTTCCAAGACCACCGCGGCCTCAGATAGGCCCATCAATAATCGGTCTATCAACTGAAAATTCTCCTTCTTCACCCTTTTCTTCAAGTGGCTTTTCAAATCGCCGTTCACGAGGTGGTCACCTTTCTGGTCTCATATCAACTATTTTCCCTTCACCCTGCAGCTGTTGATCAGGTCTTCTTCCAACACATCTTACTCTTAAGTGCCACAGCCGCCTGCGTCTCGTCTTTCTGGTCAACCACGCTGACGTTGGGGGGCAGCGGGTTCTTGCGGTCTTTCTGGGACTCTTTATGCTGCTGTTTGCCTGCCGCGTTAGAATTGGTCTGGACTGTGGCCTGAGCTGCGCTCTTGGCCCCAGGGGCCCCAACGCCGCCCCCGCCGGCTTCTTTTTTCTTGTTCTCTGCTGCCTCCAACCCCTCAAAGGGGTCCGATTTGTCATCAAATAATTGGTCGAATCGATTGGTGACCACGCAGCCAAAGCCTTCCTGTAAGTGCCCAGGCATGATGATGGTGGCTCGAAGGCGCGTTCCTCCACGAATTGCAGCCGGCGCTCCGAGCCAAGAGCGCCGCTTCAGCTCTTCCCACAAGATGGTCGGCTATTTTTTTTAAGTCTATTTTTTTTATGTTTATTTATTTTTGAGTGACAGAGCTACAGAGCTTGAGCAGGGGAAGGGCAGAGAGAAGGAGACATAAAATCTGAAGCAGGCCCCAGGCTCTGAACTGTCAGCACAGAGCCTCGTGTGGGGCTCGAACTCAAGAACCGCGAGATCATGACCTCAGCCAAAGCCGGCCGCTTAACGGACTAAGCCAGCCAGTCGCCCCTAGACATCTGTATTTTAACAAACCCTCCTGCTGATGCTGATGAAAAAGAAAGTTTGAGAACTACTGGCTTACAATGATTATTGCTACTCACTCTTGTCCCCCCACGGAACGTAGACCCCAAGAACATGGGAGTCCATCTCTTCTGTTCTGTGTTAATCTGTGAGAATGATATTTAAAATGGGGGTCACGCCTGTTCAAAAGACTTAAAGGTGAAATTCACAGATATGCAACTAAACAAAAAGTTCAGCCCCTATTAAAGTTTCAGGTATCTCTCTGGAGGTAAGTGGACCGACTCAGAAAAACCTCTCAACCTGGTGAGGTGATCCAGATCCAGTTGATCAGCTTGAACTGATCCTCAAAAAGACTCTTGACTCTAGGGATCTCCAGCCCTGCTCCAGCCACACCCCGGAAGCTGGCTGGTCTAGCATGGCAGAAGCCTGAGGAATCATTGGTCCAGTAAGATAAACTGTCCTTTCTCTTTGCCATCGGACTGGCAAATGTTGCCCCGGAAAACTGGGGAAACAGCAAAAGTTCCTGATTATGTTCTGTTGGTATTAATTGCCTCTGATCTGGGCATGGAATTTTAACATAGCAAAAGGTAAGGGGAGACTATGCCTCTACCGCCAGACTCTAATGGGAGGGTCTCAAGCGGCCACTAGACGGCCCACCAATTTGGCTAAGGTTAATAATGTACAACAGGAAAAGATGAGTCTCCGGCCGCCTTTTTAGAAGGAAACATGCAGGCATATCGCACTGGTATGCCCCAAAATCCTGAAAAACCAGAAAACAGATCTGCTGTCGTTCTTACTTTTGTAAACCAGGCAGCACCAGATATTAGAAACCCTACAAAGAGACCCTCACCAAATTAACCATGGAGACAGGCGGACATTGGGTAAACTCTCCTTCCTAGGCCCTTTACAGGGTAAAAGTCCCCTTAAACCCTAGGCCTTACTCCTTATAAAATTGTTTGGACAACCCCCTCCCATTATTCCTAACCTTACATCAGAGTTATAATTCGTTTTCGTTCCTTAAAAACGCTTCAGCATGATCAGGCCCCTTCAAAAGGATGCATTAACTAAGGCCATTGACGCTGATCTAACCGAGCTAGAAAGCTCTATTAGTCAGTTACAACACTCTTTGGATTCCTTAGCTGAAATGGTGTTACTAAACAGGCAAGGGTTAGACTTATTACCATTACACCAAGGAGGGCTATGCCAGGCTTTGGGGGAACAACGTTGCTTCTATGCCAATAGCTCAGGAATTGTACAAGATATCTTAGCCGTGGTTCGCAGCCATCTATAAGAAAGGGCAAAAGTAAGGAGCCAAAAACCAAAATTGGTATGAAAGCCTCTTCAACTGGTCTCTATGAATAATTAGCCTCTTGTCCACCCTGGCCCAACCCATAATCTCATTCCTCCTCATAGCCCTACTCGGGCTGTGTCTGCTCCGCTGTTTTTCCAACTTTTTACAGGAACTGGTATCCAGATTCACCAACCATGCCACTACCCACCTGCTGCTGGTTTACCGGTACTCTCCCATTCTAACCACAAACCCCAATCATCCCTCCGCCCCCATCTCAGCAGGAAGTAGCCAGAGACCTGACTCTGCCCCATAACACCAAAAAGGTCGGAATGTAAGAGTCACCTTAAGGTGGCAACCCAGCGGCCATTTCTCTGGGGGCTGGAGGAGAACACGTGCACAGAGGACCCCCGCCCCTCACCTGCAGACCTGGGATGTCCTGCCCCATTTGGAAGCAGCCAATCATGAAGCTCCAGCTTCCCATCACCCTGACAGAGAAGGCAACCTATTCCATCCCACCACTGAAAGGCCCTTATTTGATAATCTGCCCTCCAAGATCAAATCCAGAACCCCCTCACCCATAAAACCCTCCGCCCATCGCCTATCAGGCAAGACTTCCCTGACTCCCCACTCCCCGGGTCATGGGACCTTGCCTGGGAATCGCAGATCCCAATAAAGGCTTTCTTGGCTCCATAACCTGGTTTCTTTTTCCTCCCATCTCTGCCTCCATCTATTAAATTTTACATTCTGCACAGCGCTTCCAGCCCCAAACACATAGCAGGCACTCAGTAAAATAAACTGCTGAATGGTGACAGACTGGATGAAGGATTGATGTGCTGCCTTGAGTCCTGTCTAGGCGGCCCTGTGGGAGGGACTTAGCAGAAAGCTCAACAGGACAGAGCCCCTGGAACACGCTGGCCACCTTCCAGGCTAGAAAACCCTGAGGAAGGGATTCTGAGATTAAAGAAACTATGATTCAAAATGTTATTAATTACAGTTTGGAAACTTCAAGTGCGTTCCAAGGTCTTTCTCAGAGAATCAGAAGGTGTGTAGATTTGTAGATGGCATTCAATTAGAGGGCAAGGATACTATCTTTTTCTTTTCAATTCTGTAGAGCTTTCTGAGCATAAATCCCAGAGAAACCACTGATTGACAAAGTGGCTTTCTCTTAGCCCAGGCTTGCTGCTTTATATCAATCTTGGAATCTTAAAAAAAGGGGGGTGAGGCTCTAAACAAATTAATTCTGTCTCCAGTGCTCCCTAAAAGCTTTCGGATTGAAAATAGCAGGTCAATCCCCCCAGTCCAGATCAGGGAGGAAAAGCACTATCTTTGCAAAAGACATTGAACTTTAGAAAAGGTTAGATCAACACCAAGAACAATGGAAGGGCCTTGGGAACCCGTCCTTAGAAATAGTACACTGGTTTGAGGCAAATACTAAGGGCCAGGCACCCTGCTGGATGCCGGGGTTACAAAGACCCAGAGAAAAAAGTTCATGCCTTTAAGGAGCTCATGGTCTGGAAGAGAGACTGTGGGAGTGACCAACTGCTTAATTAGGCAAGGGCAAGGTTGCTAGAGGAAATGGTTCCTGATCCGATTTGGAAGGCTGTCGCTCGCTCTGGAGGTGAGAAAAGAAGTGCAGTCTGAGCAGAGGAGACAACAAATAGAAAAACAGAGATGAAAAGGGTCAGGCAGGGCCCAAACACAGTAAACGGAAATGACCGAGCTGATTAAAATAGACATCCACACATTCGGGGAAATTTGAATTGGCCAGTTAATGAGATGCTGGCATTATTTAAGTTTTAGGGCATGTACATGATTTGTGGTTATGTTGAAAATAATCCTTATCTTTTGGAGATCCATACTGAAGCATTATTTCTGGATGAAATGATGTAATATCTGGAATTTGCTTCAAAATAATATGGGAAAGGGTGGGAGAAGGTAGGAATAAATATGAAATAAGGTTGATCTTGATCTCAGGGTCATGAGTTCAAGCCCCACATTGAGCATAGAGCTTACTTTAAAAAATAATAATAAAATAGGGACGCCTGGGTTGCTCAATTGGTTAAGCATACAGTTCTTGACTTTGGCTCAGGTCATTACCTGACAGTTTGTGGGTTCGGGCCCCTTCTAGGGCACTGTGTTGGAAGTGACAGAGTCTGCTTGGTTTCTCTCTCTGTCTCCCTCTCTCTCCACCCCTTCCCTGCCCGTGTGCTCTGTTTCTCTCTGTCTCGCTCTCTCAAAATAAATAAATAAACATAAAAAATTAAAGATAAAAAATAATAAAATAAAAAATACTATAAAGATAAAAGAAAAGATGAAACAAAGGTGACTCTAAATACATGTAGAGAGTGGGTGATGGGTATGTGGGAGGTTATTATATTATTTATTTAGTCATTCATTCATTCATTCATTTTTTTTAATGTTTATTTATTTTTGAGTGAGTGAGAGAGACAGAGCACAAGCAGGGGATGGGCAGAGAGAGAGGGAGACACAGAACCTGAAGCAGGCTCCAGGATCTGAGCTGTCAGCACAGAGCCTGACGTGGGGCTAGAACTCATGAACCTCAAGATCATGACCTGAGCCAAAGTCATATGCTCAATGGACTGAGCACCCAAGGGCCCCTCATTCATTTATTTTAGAGAAAGAGTAGGGGAGAGGGGCAGAGGGAGAGAGAAGGAAAGAATCTTAAGCAAATTCCATACTCAGTGCAAAGCCTGATGCGGGGTTTGATCCCTGACCCTGGGATTATGACTGGAGCCAAAGTTAAGAGCGGGATGCTCAACCAACTGAGCCACTGAGGCACCCATTATATTATTTTTTTAAGTTTTTTATTTATTTAGTAATTTCTCCACACACTGTAGGGCTCGAACTCCTGACCCAGAGATCAAGAGTCACATGCGAGGTACCTGGGTGGCTTAATTGGTTAAGCCTCCAGCTTCAGCTCAGGTCATGATCTCATGTTCATGGGTTTGAGCCCTGCATCGGGCTTTGTGCTGACAGCTCAGAGCCTGGAGCCTGCTTCAGATTCTGTGTCTCCCTCTCTCTCTGCGCCACCCCCCCATGTTCTGTCTCTCTGTATCAAAAAT
Organism: Helogale parvula; assembly: GCA_004023845.1. Lineage (NCBI taxonomy): Eukaryota > Metazoa > Chordata > Mammalia > Carnivora > Herpestidae > Helogale > Helogale parvula. The sequence goes on from PJEM01000757.1 coordinate 163,108, forward strand.
AAATTTTAAAAAACATTAAAAACATTAAAAAATAAAAATGATTTAAAAGTCACATGCTCTTCCAACTGAGCCAGCCATGTGTCCCATATTTTTATACTTATATATATATCTGGAATATTTTACAATAAAATGTTGAAAGAGAGAGAGAGAAAGGAATACTGCCTGGCCCAGTAGCTACTGCATAATAAGCATTCAACAAACAGTTGTTACTTTGCTTGGTCTCTTTGATGTCCTCGGATGTGATCGCCACCACTCTTTGGCACAAGCTAGAGGGAAAAATTAAGCAGTCCTTGACGCTTCTCCCTCTCTGATGCTTCTCCCTCATTGATGCTTCTCCCAAGCAAGTCCTGCTTCCCGGAAGTTGTTGTGCTACCCATTGTTGGAAGCAAGGACCACTAGCGTGCCTTTTGTTTCGGTTGTATATGGACGACTTGTTGGTCTCTGAAGTGTATGTAGGGTAAGGTCCCAAGAATCCTGCTGACGGCCAACATGGGAGATGAGACATGCTTGCTAAGGGCTCTGCTGGAGCTCCAGAGAGGCAGAAGGCCATTGTCCCCAGGGTCTGGCTTCTCTTTTAGAAGGACTGGCTCAATCGAGTAAGCAGCATCCCTAAAGGATCTTCTGAGCACAAGTGTAGTTAGGACATAGGCCTGGAGTGAGGAAAGGATCCCTTGAGAACTTTAGGGGAGCACAGCAGGAGGGGAAGCTCCTGATCTCTGGTTAGTTGTATCATTGAGGCAAAACTAAAAAAGATTGTGAGGGGCACTTGGGTGGCTCAGTCAATTGAGCATCAACTTTGACTTTGGTCATGATCTCGAGCCCCATGTCGGGCTCCGTGCTGACAACTCAGAGCCTGGAGCCTCTTTTGGATTCTGTGTCTTTCTCTCTCTCTGCCCTTCATCTGTTCATGCTCTCTCTCTGTCTCAAAAATAAATAAACGTTGGGGTGCCTGGGTGGCTCAGTCGGTTAAGCGTCCAACTTCAGCTCAGGTCAAGATCTCGCAGTTGGTGGGTTTGAGCCCCACATCGGGCTCTGGGCTGACAACTAGCTCAGAGACTGGAGCCTGTCTTCAAATTCTGCGTCTCCCTCTGTCTCTGACCCTCCCCTGCTCACGCTGTCTTTCTCTCTCAAAAATAAATAAAAACATTTTTAAAAGTTTTTAAATAAATAAATAAATGTTTAAAAAAAAACAAGATTGTGGGAGGAGGTGGATATAAAATATAACCACTATTTCACTCTGAAAGAAGTCTCACTGGAAAATTGGAACACCCAAGCAGGTTGAACCACTTTTTTTTTTTTTTTGATGCTTATTTACTTATTTTTGAGAGAGAGAGAGAGAAAGAGAGAGAGGCAGAGAGAGGGAGACATAGAATCTCAAGCAGGCTTTGCATTCACCCAACAACACAGAGCCCAAAATGAGGTTCAAACTCACAAACCTTGAGATTATGACCTGAGCCGAAGTCAAGAGTTAGATGCTTAATCAGTGGAGTCACCCAGGCACCCCAGGCCTGAACTGCTTTATATGTAGAACAGACAATCCTCTCTTGGTTAATTGGAGAGGCTTCAGGATAGACTGTCTAAAAACAACTTCCTTAAAACACTGCCAAGGCTAGAAATATCACTGTTGGGAGTATTTCTTTGATACTAAAATTCACAGGAAGGGACATACATTGTGCACTTCTCAGACTTTTTTTTTTTAATGTTTATTTATATCTGGGAGAGGGGAGGGGCAGAGAAAGCAGGGGACAGAGGATCTGAAGCAGGCTCTGTGCTGACATCACAGAACTGAGATGTGGGGCTCAAACTCATGAACTTCCAGATCATGACCTGAGCTGAAGTCAGACGCTTAACCAACTGAGCCACCCAGGCATCCCTCAAACTATTATTATTAATAATCTTATGGAAGGGACACGTGGCTGGTTCAGTCAGTAGAGCATGCAACTCTTGATTTTGGGATCATGAGTTTGAGCCCCACATTGGGTGCAGAGATTACTTAAATAAATAAGTAATAACAATTCGTTTATGCTAATAGTGTCTTAAATTTATAGTAGTATTGTGAAGTTTACAAGACATTTTTACAGTTTTTGGGTTTTTGGTAATCTCTATATCCAACATGGGGCTAGAATTTATAACCCCAGTATCAAGAGTCACATGCTCGGGGCACCTGGGTGGCTCAGATGGTTAAGCATCCGACTTTGGCGCACATCACGATCCCAATTTGTGAGTTCGAACCCCATGTCGGGCTCTGTGCTGACAGCTCAGAGCCTGGAACCTGCTTCCGATTCTGTGTCTCCCTCTCTCTCTGCTCCTTCCCCATTCATGCTCTGTCTCTCTTGGTCTCTCAAAAAAAAAAAAAAAAAGTCACATGTTCTTCTGACCAAGCAAGCCAGGAGCCCCAAGATATTTTGATTTGCTTTATTTCATCCAGTCCTCCTGAGAGGCCTCTATACTAACAGGTAGTATTCTTTTCATTTCCCCCAGATCTTATAACTACTGGGGCTCGAACTCAAACTTTTTTAACTCCTGGAATAAAGATCCTCCTGACATATGTTAGTTAACTATCCCTGTGTAACAGACTGCCGTGAACACGATCAATTCTCTTACTTCGGTGTATGAGACATCTAGTCCTACGTGGTCTCTCACACGACAGCTCCCAGCTAGTGGCCAGGCTGGGGTGGTCGCTGGGGTACCTTGCTTCCCCCTGACCTCTCCCTGTGGCCGGTTTGGACTTCCTCACAGATACTTGTCTTAGGGTGAGCCGGACTTCTCACACAGCAGCAAGATGGCAGGAATGAAAGCAGAAGCCATAAAGTCTCATAAGACTAGATTTGAAGTCCATTTTTAAAGAATATTTCTTGGGGTGCCTGGGTGGCTCAGTCGGTTAAGCTTCCGACTTCGGCTCAGGTCAGATCTCACATTCGTGGGTTCAAGTCCCACATCAGACTCTGTGCTGACAGCTCAGAGCCTGGAGCCTGGAGCCTGCTTCCAATGCTGTTTCCCTCTCTCTCTGACCCTCCCCCTCTCATGCTCTGTCTCTCTCTGTATCAAAAATAAATAAAACATTTTAAAAAAATTTTTTAAAGAATATTTCTTTACATTTAATTTTATTTATGTTTATTTATTTATTTTATTGAAGTATACTTGACACATAATAAAATAAACCCTCTTTCTAAAAATTTTTTAAAATTTATTTGCTTATTTTTAATTTACACCCAAGTTCGCTAGTATATAGTGCAGTAATGATTTCAGGAGTAGATTCCAGGGATACGTCACCTACATATAACACCAGTGCTCAGCCCATCAAGTGCCCTCCCTGCTGCCCCTCACCCATGTAGCCCATCCCCTCCACCCACAGCCCCTTCGGCCACCCTCAGTTTCTTCTCTGTATTTGAGTCTCTTACGTTTTGTCCTTCTCCCTGTTTCTATATTCTCTTTGCTTCTTTTCCCTTATGTTCATCTGTTTTGTATCTTACATTCCCCATATGAATGAAGTCACATGATATTTGTCTTACTGTGACTGACTTATTTAGATCCATCCACGTTGTTCCAAAAAAATAAACTCTCTTTTGATGGGAGGAATGAAAGGCATATTGTAGAGAGGTATTGACATGGGAGTCATGGTTCATTAGGAAGCATTTTTCTTTCTGTTTTAGAATAACCTTCAGTTTAGAACACTTGTAGATTTATAGAACACTTGTGAAGATGGTTCAGAGTTCCCATATACTATACACTTAGTTACCTTACTGTTAACACTTTACATTAGTATGATACGTTTGTCATAATTAATGAATCAATATTGCTACCTTATTATTGGCTGAAGTTCATATATTTTATTCAAATTTCCTTAGAGTTTGCCTAATGTCCTTCTCTTCCAGGATCCCATCCAGAATATCACATGACATTTAGTTGACACATCTTCTTAGACTCCTTTAGGCTCTGACGGTTTCTCAGACTTTCCTTATGCTTTTTCATTTTGTTTGTTTGTTTTTGTTTTTAACTAAGTTCTATGTGTATCGAGGAGCTTGAACTCATGACCACAAGATCAAGAGTCATATGTTCTACCAAGTGAGCCAGACAGATACCTTATAGACTTTTTAAAAGATTTATCTATCTTTTATTCCCAGGTTCCAGCACCAAAAAGTTTTTTTAAATCTATTTATTTAAGTAATGTTTATCTACATCCACCATGGGACTTGAACTCACGGCCCTGAGATCAAGAGCTGCACACTCCATTAACTGAGCCAGCCAGACACCCTGACTTTCTTTGTTTTTGATGACCTTGACAGTCGTGAGGAGTACTGGATGTATTTTTTAGAATGATTCTTCTGTTGGGCTTTTCTGATGTTTCCCTCATGATTAGATTATGGGTTCAGGGAGGCTGGGGTTACAGGTTTGGGGGAAGAAGACCACAGACGTAAAGTATCCTTATCATCACATCATATCAGGGTACATCCCTTTAACATGACTTATCACTGCTGATCTGACCTTGATTACTTGGCTGATGTAGTGTTTGTCAGGTTTCTCCAGGCAAAATCATTCTTTTTTACCCTCTTCCCGTACTGTGTTCTTTGGAAAGAGGTCACTACGAGCATCCCACACTTACTTGGTTGAGGGTTATGCCAACCCTTCCCTGAGGATGGAGTATTATCTATGTAAATTATTTGGAATTTTTTTTAAATTTTTCTACTTTTTTAAAAAATTTTTAATGTTTATCTGCTTTTGAGAGAGACAGACAGACAGACAGAGACAGAGAGAGCATGAGCAGGGGAGTGGCAGAGAGAGAGGGAGACACAGAATCTGAGGCAGGTCTAGGCTCTGAGTTGTCAGCTTAAAGCCCATCATGGGGCTTGAACTCACAAACCGTGAGATCATGACCAGAGCTGAAGTTGGATGCTTAACCGACTGAGCCACCCGGTGCCCCCCAAATTTTCTATTTCTTAAATTTAAAAAAAATTTTATTTATTAAGTAATATCTACCTCCAACATGGGGTTAAAACAACCCCAAGATCAAGAGTCACATGTTCTACCAACTGAGCCAGCCAGGTGCCCCTGGAATTCTTCTGCATAGAAAATTTGTCTCCTCCCCCACTTATTTATTTTTTAATCATTTATTTATATCACTATGGACTCATGAAATATATTTGATACTTTGTATTATTTATTTATTTATTGTTCAAATTACGGGAAGCCATTAAAAATTTTCTTAAATGTTTATTTTTGAGAGACAGAATGGGAGGTGGGGAGGGGCAGAGAGACAGGGAGACACAGAATCCGAAGCAGACTTCAGGCTCTGAGCTGTCAGCACAGAGCGTGACTTGGGGCTTAAACTCACAAGCTGTGAGATCATGACCTGAACTGAAGTCGGCTGCTCAACTGGCTGAGCCACCCAGGTGCCCCATGGGAAGCCATTTTTAATATTCTGTCACTACACTGAAGAAATAGAAGGGGATTTTTTTAAAACTTAAAAAAATATATATTTGGGGCACCTGGGTGACTCAGTCAGTTAAGCTGACTTTGGCTCAAGTCGTGATCTCATTGTCCTTGAGTTCAAGCCCAAGTCGAACTCTATGCTGACGGCTCAGAGCCTGGAGCCTGCTTCAGATTCTTTGTCTCCCTCTTTCTCTGCCCCTCCCCTGCTTGTGCTCTCTCTCAAAAATAAATACACATTAAAAAAATTAAACAATACATATTTATGGGGCACTTGGGTGGCTCAGTCAGTTGAGCATCTGACTTGCGCTCAAATCATTATCTCATAGTTTATGATTTTGAACTCAACATTGGGCTCGCTGCTATTAACCTGGAGCCTGCTTTGGATCCTGTGTCCACCAAGCCCCCTCCCCCAGCCATCCTTCACTTACACTCTCTCAAAAAGTAAACATTAAAAAATTTTAAATATGTATATTTAATACACCAACAAGATTGTACAAATCTCAAGCCTACTGCTTAATGAATTTTCAGAGACACCTATGTAATCAACATCTAAATAAAGAAACAAATGATTCTAGCTGCCCCTAAACCCCCTCATCCAGCCTTCTAGTATTAACCTCCAAAAGTAACTGCTATCTTGACTTCCAAAGGCATAGAGTCATCCTGCCTGTTATCATACTTTGTATAAATGGAAGAACACAGTATGTACTCTTCTGTGTCTGGTTTCTTTCACTACGTTATGTTTGTGTTACACTTTGTTGGTGTTATGCTTTGTTGTAGATGATGCATCGTCGTGATGGTGATTTTCCACCTTGGCTTCCTCACCCCAAGATTCTGAAATGTGCCATGTCTCTCAAATGTATTTGACTGCCTGCTGCCTCAGGTTGGGGTCCTCAAAAACAGACTCTGAGGCAAGAACATAGTGCCACTAGTCTACTGGGAATTGATCTCAGGAAGCACCGGTGAGGAAGGAAACAGAAGAAAGGAAGTCAGGCAGAGGAGTTAATGAGAAATCAGAGCTCAGTCTTGGGGGAGATCCAGGCAACTGTGCACAACATATCTCGGAGCTGTCCCCCAGAAAAGCAAAGATGCTGGGGCATTTATACACCAACTCCTTTCCGTTATTTGTTGAGAGCCGCTTCTGAGTACATTAGTACTCTGGTCATTGCTGTCTGTTCCAAGTGTGGGCCAAATGTGCACCTATAGCCAGAGAATGCTGGCAAGCAGAGGAAAAAGCCATCAGAGTGAGGAGAGGTGTATGCCAAGGGTTCCAAGACACCTTGTCCTACTCTGATCTACTCATATCTGCATTAAGTCCATTCTGTCACTGACTCTCCAAAGTGGCAGCCAATAATATGTAAAATAAAAATTAATCAAGATGAGTTTGTAGAGCAGCTTCAGTCCATGTTATTGCACTGATTCTGCGGCTGTCCTGATGTTTATTAGCTCCCTCCCCTACCAGTCATCCTTGGTCTCCCTCCTCAAGGAATCTGTTTGAATCTTTGTTTATGGAGCTCTTCCTTGAGAACCAGGTGCTCTAACCCAGGACATCCCCCAAGTGGAAACCACACTGAGGTTTTGAGCTCCCGGGTGGCACTGTCAACTCAAAGCTCTTGAATGGTCCGGATATTCCCTTTTCCTCATTGTTCAGTTATTCTAGAAAATGTCCATAAGTCCCCTTGTGGAAGGATTAATGGCATCACTACTGTCTATACGTGTTGCAGCATCGTAGGGTCCTTCTTCAAGGGGACTTGGAATCCCCTTCGGTTGATGGGGTCTAGATGGAGAACCTGGGAGAGGGATTATAATTTTCCATCGTAGTGGCTGACCTCAACTTTCTACTCACTTGTATTACTTTTATATTGCTGCATAGCCAATTACCACAAACTTATAGCTTAGACCACAGCGTATTTTATTCAGAGTTTCCACGGGTCAGAAATCTATGCATGGTTTAGCTAGGTCCTCCATCTGAGATCTCACAGGCTGTAATCAAAGTGTCAGATGGTCTACCTTCCTTTCTGGATAGAGCTCCCTTCTGGAGTTTCTAGCACTCTTCCAAGATGAAATAGTTGTTGGAATTCAGGGATTTTTTTTTTTTTTTTTTTTTTTTGCAGTTGTAGTATAAAGAGGGTACTCTTGATACACGGCTCTCTCTCTTTCAGGCAAGTTCACCTTTTACAGCTTCCTTCTTCAAGGCCAGTATGAAGATTTCTTAGGGCAGTTGGCTAAGATGGTGCCTTTCATAACATAACCTAATTAGGGAAGTGACTAGCTCATCGGCTTTACCATAGTCTCTTGGCTAGAGGTGAGGTTCTAGAGAAGAGGGGGTTGTATGAGAGTGTGACTAAGGGGTGTAGGGGACTCACCCTAGGCAACATGTGTCTCTTTCATATTCATTCATTCTTTCTTTCTTTCTTTCACATTCATTCTTTTTTTAAAATTTTTTAATGTTTATTTATTTTTGAGGCAGAGAGAGCGGGGCGGGGGGGGGGCGGAGAGCAGGGAGGGGGCAGAGAGAGAGGGAGACACAGAATCCGAAGCAGACTTCAGGCTCTGAGCTATCCACAGAGCCCGGCATGGGGCTCGAACCCACAAACTGAGAGATCATGACCTGAGCTGAAGTAGGATGCTTAACTGACTGAGCCACTCAGGCGCTCCTCACATTCATTCTTGATCTTTTTTTCTATTATATAAGTTAAGCCTTTGTTGTCTGCCCATCTTTTTTATTCTTAGGTACACCATAGTCTATTAGCCATTGCCCCTGGAATCTGGGATGATCTTGTGACTTGCTTTGATCAATAAAAATGGTAAAAGCGATAGTGTACATTTGACAGAGCCTACACCTTGAGATGCCTGGCAGCTTTTGCCTCTGCCTTCTCAAATGCTGAGATCTCCATGTAAGGAAGCTGGTTTCACCCAGGAAAGAAGAAGGGCCGTGCGGAAGAGTAAGTACCGAAGTATTCCATGCAAACAGCCAATGCCGATTGTGAGACATGTAAGTAACGCCAGCTTGGGTCTCTCAACTCAGCTAATTACAGCTGAATGCAGCTAGGTGAGTGAGCCCAGGCAAAACCAGAAGAGGAACCACTTGACCCACCCACAGAATCATAAGAAATAACAAATTGTTGTCTTAAGCCACTGGTTTTGGAGTGCTTTGTTACACAGCAATAGGTAACTGAAATATGTATTTCTATACCAACTCCAGTCAATCATTGTTTGATGGTTGAGCGGGGGACATTAAAACCCTGGCTTTTCTGGTCTGCCCTGCTCATGAGTCAAGCGTGGCTCCAGTGGTTAGCGAAAACTCTCAGGCAGGGAAGTCCTAAAGGGTTGCAGGAAGGAGCTGTCAGTGTACATAGGAACACTGAGTGGTGTGCAGATATGACAGAGACCAGTGCATTTGCTACAATGTTAGAATCTTTTTTTCCTCCAACTTGTAAATATCACGTGGGGTGGGGGCGAGAGGTAGAGAGAGGAGGAGGTTTCTTTGAGGAACCTTGGACATTGGAGTGGATGATGCCACCTAGGGGAAGAGTTTCCAGAACATAAAGGTGGGGGCTGTCAAAGATTGAATTTGGGGACCTCTCTTGTTCTTTTCAACTTCTCTGACGCTTATAAGAGCCAGAGCTCTCCCAGCCTGCTCTTAGATTGCATGCCTAGAGTCCCACATTTTGCTTGCTTTCGGATTCCTCTCCATTACACTCTTTCTCCTCTTGGGAAGCCCACTTACTATCCCTGGCTGGACTCCTCACTAGCCTCCTACCAACCTGTGGTCATTCTCACCTCTCAGCACCTCCCTGTATCCCAGCCTCTGTCCTTGAGGTCCCCACCAACTCCAAGTCCTGTCCTGTTCAAATCAAGTTTATTCAGGGAATCCGGGTGGTTCAGTTGGTTAAGCATCTGACTTCAGCTCAGGTGAGGATCTCCTGGTTCATAGGTTCAAGCCCCACATTGAGCTCTGTGCTGACAGCTCAGAGCCTGGAGCCCGCTTCAGATTCTGTGTCTCCCTTTCTCTCCGCACTTCCCCCACTCATATTGTGTCTCTGTCTCTCTCTCAAAAATAAGCATTAAAAAGAATTAAAAAAAATGTTCATTCAGGGGTGCCTGGCTGGCTGTGTTGGTAGAGCATATAACTCTCAATCTTGAGGGTATGAGTTCAAGCCCCACATTGGGCATGGAGCTTACATTTGTTTTTTAAAAAGGGTTTGTCAAAAAAGATCTCATCGGTAAGATGAAATTATAGAATATCTCAGGCATGATTTTCTCCATTTCTGCCATTGCAGGGGAGATTATATTTAAAGTAGCAATAGATGTGGCATCCTAGGCTGCAGACTTGTTCCCAGGTATCAAATGTGAATTAATATTTCAAAACATCTTGGAAAGTCTCCAGAATAAATCTTTCTTTTGTCTAAACATTCAAAAAGATAAAGAGAAGCAGGTTTTGTTCGTATACTAAAATGAGTTGTGTTCCTGTATTTGGAGTATAAGGAAGTGGTCCCACAAGAAACTGACAGGAGAAATTTACTTCCAGTTTATCAACACCACAAGAGCAAAAATCGCAGCGTTTTACATTGCGTATGCAAAAACATTCAAGTTTAAAATCTCCAGATGCTAAACAACTCCCTTTTGATGGAAAATTTAGTCTTAAACCAAAGATCAGAATACACAGTGTATTCCTTACCTCTCTGATGAATTACAGATGGTGCCAAAAATAGATGAGTCGGTTTAGTTTTCTTCATCTTAAGATTTTTCTCCCTTGTAATAGCTAGTGAACATTTTTGAGCATCCGGCATGTGTCAAAAACTTCCATTCACTTCACCTAATCCTCAGAGCAACATCCACTATGCCAGCTAGTTCTAGTTGAAATTCATGACCACACATCTCAGAAGGAGTCTCAAGGCTGCCAAGCAACCCTACTACACTTCTCCAGTATGTTCTCTCCCCCATTCTCCCAAACAAGTATTTCGCACATTCTGGGCTCTTCTCAAACCTCTGACATCCTCCTCCACTTCCTCAGTCCTGCCTATCTCTCTCACCTCTCCCCAGACCTCTCTCCATCTCACTCCATCGTATTTCTTCTTTATATTCCAAGGACACACCAAATGCTTTCTTCCTCCTCAGGGCCTTTGAAATTCTCTGTCCCTCTCACTGGAATGCTCCACACCCTAATCAACCTGAGGCTAGTTTCTTCTTGTCTTTCTTGTCTTCAGTCTCAGCTCAAATGTCAAATTCTTCCAGAGGCCTTCCTCCAAAGATGCTCCAACTCCATCATTTTTGCACGTCAACCTGGTTGATTCTCTTCCAAGCATTTATCAACATCCAATACTGTCTTATCTACTTCTCCGCCATCTTCACTTGAATGAAGCTACCCTATGTATTCTGCATTCTGTATTCTCAACAGCCAAATCTGAGCGTGTCACATAATAGGGACTCAAACATGAATATTTATTGAGTAAATTATCTCGATTTTGGGCAGATGAGGAAGCTGAAGATTAGAGAATCCTAATGAATTGCTTAAGTTCACTTAGGTAGTAAATTACAATGTTGGGACATGAACCTAAATCTCTTTACCCAGGCTGTATCCCCATCTATGTAAAAAATCTCTTGCTAGGATGAACATTTAAAAATGACTTTGGCCTCTGAGGAGTATTTGTGAATGTGGACAGCATTTAAGATAACTTCAGAATGAATAGTCAAATTCCTCAGGCAGAAAACCAAGGAGATGCTGAGGACATCTGGCCGGACAAAGCCCATGGTAACTAAGGAGCAGTGCAGCCTGCCTATTCCCAGCTTGTTCCTGGCTGGCCTCCAATTCCTCGGCCTTCCTTCCTGCTTCCTGCATCTCTGAGCCTCTGACCACCTGCAGCAGTACCACACAGTTTAAGTCAGGCTCTGGTTTTCCCTCCATATCCATGAAGTGAGCTAGTTCATGCCTGTCAATACCATTGAGATTGGTGCTTTAGAGAACCTGGAATAAGATAGTTTGCTTGGGGACCTGTCAACTCTAAATCCATGTTTGTAGATGAGCCTTAATTCTTAGGAAGTTGGCCTCTTTAGTTCTTTGCAGAAAATGGGGACCTTGTGGTAACACTTCATTGGTCCTCCAAGCGACTAATGAAAGGTGAAGGAGAGAAAATGAGGACCCTTTTGGTTGTTATTTTAACTACCATTCAGGAAAATCTTCATAAGCAGTTTATAGTCTCAAGGAATGATGGATATAAGGAACCATTCATTGGATTTTCTTCAGAAATCAAGATTGAGACAGGTTATGATATTTATTGAATGTTTATCATATCATATACCTGGCATTATTTTAAGTTTTCTACGTGTTCTTATTTTATTTCTACAACACCTTATAAAATATATACTACCAGTATTGAACACATTTTCCACATGAGGAAATTGAGGCCCAAAATGTTTTTTTTTAATGTTTTTATTTGAGAGACAGAGACAGAGAGTGACCGGGGAAGGGACAAAGAGAGAGGGAGACACAGAATCTGAAGCAGGCTCCAGGCTCTGAGCTGTCAGCACAGAGCCCTGCGTGGGGCTTAAACCCATGGTCTATGAGATCATGACCTGAGCCGAAGTCTGAGAGCCGTCCAGCCACCCCCCAAAAAGATTTTGAAAATTTGCCTTAAGTCACACACTGTTATGTAGTGTCTGAGTGGCTCAGTCTGTTCAGCATCTGACTCTTGCTTTTGGTTCAGGTCATGATCTCATGGTTTGTGAGTTTGAGCCCTGCATCAGGCTCTGCCCTAACAAGAATCAGATCCCAAGAATCTGCTTGGGATTCTCTCTTTCTCTCTCTCTCTCTCAAAAGAAATACATAAACTTAAAAAATGTAAACAAATAAAAATAAAAAATAAAGTCACACACTATTACGTGATAGAATCCCAACCCCTATTTTTGTGTTCATTTGTTTCTACTATGGATTCCTTTGGCAGTTTGTGGAAGCTTATAGATCCCTTCTCAAAATCTCTTTCATTTATTTGTTTGTTTGTTTGTTTGTTTTTATTAAAAATTTTCCATGTTTATTTATTCATTTTTGAGGGAGAGAGACACAGAGGACGAGTGGGGGAAGGGCAGAGAGAGAGGGAGACACGGAATCCAAAGCAGGCTCCAGACACTAAGCCGTCAGCACAGAGCTGGACATGGGACTCAGAATCATGAATGGTGAGATCATGATCTGAGCCAAAGTCAGAGGTTTAACCAACTGAACCACCCAGTGCCCCTCAGAATCTCTTTGAATATATCAATAAAATACATCGGATTACAAAGAAAATACAGTGATTCGCTTATTAGAAAAACAAATTTGTGTTACTGGGATATATGTGCTTCATTATTAATGCATCAAATAACAAGATTCAGTGCCAGGTCTAATAATATCAAAGTTGTGAAATTGTAATAAATGTAAAAATATTTCTAGATGTCTTAAGTGTAACATAACATGAAAATATCTGTGATTTCTGTTGATGACAAAGTCCTAACTTTAAGATTAGTGAAAAGAAACACATAATTTTTGTCTAAGCTAATGACCCTCTCCCCTGGATGGAAGGTTAGGAAATAATGTCCCTGGAGGTGAGGTGACACCCTCCTAACTGGTCTCCTTGCTTCTCATCTCCTTTACGCTCCCTGCCCTGTCCACTTTTCACTGGGTTCCATCCCTCCTTCCAGCCTCACTGGGTACCCTCCCTTGCCCTAATATCCTGTCATTTTAGGATCTTGTATATATGTTCGTGATTGCCTGTATAACAGTGTATGGTATTTGTTCATCGGTCTTTCTTATTTTAATATGAGCTATTTTGGAGTAGGGACTGCATCTTGTTTATTTATTCATTTATCTACTTATTGATTCAACAAACACGTATGGAGAACTTCCTATCACCAGGTGCTATTCTGGGGACTCCAAATACAGTAAACAAGACTCAGTTCCTGTTCTCACTGTTTTGCAGTCTGACACTCATTTCTGATCCTCAGTATTTGCAGCATGGTTGAAATGTGTGAGATTGACCTGTTTAAATGAATTGGACTGAGTATTTCAAGATCATATTACTAACTGGCAGTAATTGTCCTTGAAAGAAAAGAAAAAGGAGTACCTGGGCTCAGTTGGTTAAGCATCTGACTCTTGATTTCAGCTAAGATCATGATCTCATGGTTAGTGAGTTTCAGCCCTCCATCGGGCTCCATATGGACATTGTAGAGCCTGATTGGGATTCTCTCTCTCCCCTTACCTTTCCCCTCTCCTCTGCTCTCTCTTCCTCTCTCTCTCAAAATAAACTATTTAAAAAAAAGAAGAGAGAAAAGAAAAACAAATTGTCCTTAAAAATTGTTTCTTGAGAAGTTCCTCAATCTTTGTATCTTCATATAATTGCCAGGCATTTAGCAGACATTCAATAGATTCCTTTTGTCTAGGCTCTTGTTGGCCCTGTCACCAAGCAGGCTAAATCTTGCTGCATAATAGAGAAATGGGAACAGCTAGTTATTTTTAAGTTTTGCAGAAGGGAAGACGAGTTGAGAAGGTCACTTTTGCCCTTATGAGAAATAGGCCCACTGATCCAATCAAAGGAGGGATGCAAAGATTCGGAGTACAGTGAGGTGAGGCTCTAATCAATGTTCTTGCAAGAGTGGGTGACAGACCTGCACAATAGGGGCAGTCACAGCAGACGATTTATCTTCTAGCTTGCAAGTCCCTCCCCTGGTTCCTCATTGGCTGAGTACTACAGAGGGTACAGTCTTACCCAGACATCACGTATGCCCATGTAAGGCAAAAATAGTCTGATTGGAACAGATGCAAATTCCCTGAGGTAATGCAGAGATTTTCATTCCCTCCTCCCTTTGTTCTTTGGCGCATGCTCATTGCAAAGTCTATGAAAATAAGTCCTCGAAATGGAGAGGGGAAGAAGAACCAGGAAGTTAAGTGTCTAAAGATTTGGGGCTCCATTTTTGTGTGTGTAGCGGGGGTGTTCGCACATATTTCTAATAAGTTGTAAACCTGTTAACTAGACAGCACAGACTTTATTTGGTATTTTTGAAAATGAGTCATCTCCCTTACTTCTCACAGCCCTCTTCTCTGGCCAGGTATAATATATAAGATACAATAGTTAGCATTTATGGATAGCTTCCAATGTACCTGTACTATTCTAGGCTTTTTACACAGTATCTCCTCATTCAGACCTCACCATAATCCTTCTAGAGGGAACTAAGGCTTAAAGAGTTTAAGTGGCTTGCCCAACTCCTGATAGGTAGAATGTACTCTCTTGGGGAAATTTCAGCCCAGGAAGTGTGAACCTAGCACCTCTTCCTCTGTGCAGCCACTGACTGATGTAGGGGTCAGAGGTGAGGACTTCGAATGGGATCCACCTACAGTCTGCCTGCTGGTCACGACCTAACTCAAGGCAAGCATGCTTAAGATGGCAAACTGGTTCAGGCTGAAGTATGTAGCAAAGGCAGGGCTAATGAGAGCAGAGCTAACAGCAGCCCTGTTCTTTGGCACATTCATACTATGCTGTTTATTTAAAAATTTTTAAAAATATATTTTATTTATTTTTGAGAGACAGAGAAAGACAGTGCAAGCAGGGGAGAGTCAGAGAGAGAGGGAGACACAGAATCTGAAGACAGGCTCCAGGTTCTGAGCTGTCAGCACAGAGCCCGATGCAGCGCTCGAACCCATCAACCCTGAGATCATGACCTGAGCTGAACGAAGTCAGACGCTTAACTGACTGAGCCACCCAGGTGCCCCCTATGCTGTTTATGTAATACTGCATTTTTATTACAATTGCTCAATCTATTCCCCCCGGAACTAATGTTGGTTCTACTATCTGTGAAGCTACAGGAAGAAGGCTCTTAAAACATGAAATTCTTTTTTGACTGCCATTAGACAGAATTCTTTAAATTCTACCAGACTGGGGTATTTATTTAAGTTAATTGTAATGCATTCTAATATAATGATAGAAATAATGTATGTGCATTATTTACCTAATTTACCAAACTGAAACATAAAACAGAAATACAATGAGTACCTGAGTATATTTTTAACATATGGATAGAAGTAACTTTAAAAAATGGGTTTTCCCTTCCCCAGTCAAAAGATATAGAGTGAAGGGGCACTTGGGTGACTCAGTCGGTTGAGCGTCTGGCTTCGGCTCAGGTCATGATCTCATGGTTCGTGGGTTCGAGCCCTGCGTCGGGCTCTGTGCTGATAGCTAGCTCAGAGCCTGGAACCTGCTTCAGATTCTGTGTCTCCCTCTCTCTCTGACCCTCTGCTGCTCGCACTGTCTCTCTCTGTCTCTCAGAAATAAATTTTAAAAAAACATTAAAAAAAAGATATAGACTGGCTAAATGGATAAAAAAGCAAAACCCATTATATGCTTCCTAGGAGAGACTCATTTCAGCTTTAGGGCACAAATAGACTGAAAGTAAAGAGATGGAAAGAGACATTGTATGTAAATGGAAACCGAAAGAAAGCAGAGGTAAGCTAATACTAATATCATACAAAATAGACTTTAAACCAAAGTCTGTAACAAGAGACAAAGAGAGTCATTATATAATGGTAAAGGGATCAATTCATCAGTAGGCTCTAACATTTGTAAATATTTGCACACTCAACATAGCAGGACCTAAATATATAAAGCAAATATTAACAGATCTGAATGGAGAAATAGACAGCAATATAATAGTAGGGAATTTCAATATCCCACTTTCAACAGTGGATGGATCATCCAGACAGAAAACCAACTAAGAAACATTGGACTTAAATAACACATTAGACCAGATGGATGTAACAGACATTTACAGAACATTTCACCAACAGCAGCAGAATACGCATTCTTTTCAAGAGCACATGGAACATTCTCCAGAATAGATCATATGTTAGGTCACAAAATAAGTCTTAATAAACTTAAGAAGCTTGGAATCTTATCATCTTTTCTGACCACAATGGTATGAAACTAGAAATCAATTACAAGAAGAAAATTGGAAACTTCACAAGTATGCAGAAATTAAACCACATGCTCCTGAACAATCAATGGGTCAAAGAAATTAAAAGAGAAACAAAAAAAAATCTTGGAGACAAATGAAAATAAAAATATAATATATCAAGATTTACGGAATGCATCAAGAGCAGTGTTAAGAGGGGCGTTTATTTTTTTACTAAAAAAATTTTCTTTTAATGTTTATTTATTTTGGGGGGCAGGTACAGAGAGAGAGGGACAGAAGATATGAAGTGGGCTGTGCACTGAAAGCAGAGACCCCAATGGCGGGCTCCAACTCAGGTCCCATGAGATCATGACTTGAGCCAAAGTCTGAGGCTTAACTAATTGAGCCACCTGGGCACGCCAAGAGGGAAGTTTACAGCAATAAACTCCTGTATTAAGAACAAAAGAAAGCTCTGAAACAGAGAACCTAACTTTATACCCTAATGAACTCAGAAAAAAGAACAAATGAAGCTAAAATCTAGTAGAAAGAACAAAATAACAAAGATCAGAGCAGGAATAAATGAAACAGAGACAAAAAGACAACAGAAAAATTGAATGAAACTAAGAGTTTTTTTTTTTAAGATAAAATAGGGGGTGGGACAGAAAAAAAATGATAAATAGGGGCACCTGGGTGGCTCAGTCGGTTAAGCGTCCAGCTTCAGCTCAGGTCATGATCTCATGGTTCGTGGGTTCAAGCCCCACGTCGGGCTCTGTGCTGATAGCTAGCTCAGAGCCTGGAGCCTGCTTCAGATTCTGTGTCTCCCTCTCTCTCTGGCCCTCCCCTGCTCCACTGCCTCTCTCTGTCTCTCAAAAATAAATAAAAAATAAAAAATAAAATAAAAGTATTAAAAAAAAGAAAAAATGATAAATAAAATAGACAAACCTTTAGCTAGACTAACCAAGAAAAAGAGAAAGGATTCAAATAAATAAAATTACAAATGAAAGAGAAGGCATTACCAAAGAAATTCAATACCAAAGAAATTCAAAGTTTTGTAAGAGATTATTATGGGCAAGTGTATGCCAACAAGTTGGAAAAACTAGAAGAAATGGATAAATTTATAAAAACATACAAACTACATACAAAGTTCCAAGATTGGATCCTGAATAAATAGAAATCTGAACAGACTGATTACTAGCAAGGAGATTGAATCAATAAACAAAAATCCCCCAACAAAGGAAAGTCCAGGAGTAGGTGGTTTCACTGGTGAAGTCTACCAGACATTTAAGGAAGAATTATTGTTAGTTTTCTCAGGCTCTCAAATAGAAATGAAGGAAACACTTCCAAACTCATTTTATGAGGTCAATATTGCCCTGATGCCAAAGCAGACAAAGACACTACAAGAAAATTATAGCCAATGACCCTGTTGAACATGAATGCAGAAATCCTCAACAAAAAATGAGCTCACCATAGAACCGACCAATGAAACCAGGAGCTGCTTCTTTGAAAAAATCAACAAAATTGATAACCCTCTAGCCAGACTGATTAAGAGACGGAGAGAGGCAGAGAGACAGGGATAGAGAGAGAGAGAGAGAGAGAGAGAGAGAGAAACAGAGGGGGGGGGGACCTCAAAATATGCTCAGTTGGTTGAGCATCCGACTTCAGCTCAGATCATGATCTCATGGTTTGTGAGTTCAAGCCCCATTTTAGGCTCTGTGCTGACAGCTCTGAGCCTGGAGCCTGCTTCAGATTCTGTTTCCCTCTCTCTCTGCCCTTCCCCCGCTCACACTCTGTCTCTCTCAAAAATAAATAAATATTTAAAAAATATTTAAAAAACAAAACAAAACTCGTGTCATCTTTCTTAACAATAATATTTCCAGGGTGCCTGGGTGGCTCAGTTGGTTTAACCGTGGGTCATCATCATAGATTCGTGAGTTCAAGCCTCGAGTCAGACTCCGTGCTGTCAGCCCTCTCTCTACCTTGCTCACATGCACACACACACACACACACACTCTCTCTCTCTCTCTCTCTCTCCCAAAATAAATAAATAAACTTAGGAAAAAAAGTTTCCTATAACAACTTCATGAAAAAGAGTTATTTTTACAAAACTGCTTTAGTGATATTTTTGCCAATGCCTGCCTCATAAAAGATGTCGAAAATATCACCTCTACCCCTGCCAAGCCTGGCACGTGGCCCATGGCCATCATGTTAGAAGTTATGTTCCAACATGAATGTCTAAGCAGATACTTCACATTTAGACCCTAGCCTGATCAACAAGGAGGTGTATCTATTTTATCTTTGCGTCTATTACTGTTATCTATATCTACTATTTCTTTTTCTTTCTTTCTTTCTTTCTTTCTTTTTTTTTTAGAGAGAGAGAAAGAGCATGAGCAGGGAAGAGGGGCAGAAGAAGAGAGAGAGAGAATATTTTTTTTTGAGAGAATGAGCATGAGTGGGGGATGGGCAGAGAGAGAGAGAGAGAGGCAGAATCTGAAGCAGGCTCCAGGCTCTGAGCTGTCAGTACAGAGCCTGATGCAGGGCTTGAACTCATGGACTTCGAGATCATGATCTGGGCTGAAGTCGGATGCCCAACCGACTGAACCACCCAGGCCCCCCACTAAGTTCTGTTTATACTAAGAGCGGTTTCTAAGTCATCTAATATATCAATTTTGGAACCAGTTTCCAAAGTTTTGCTTATTGATTCTTTTTTTTTTAAAGAAAACTATTAATTCTAAAAGTATGTTTTAATACCTGGTGGGGTAAATTGTATTGGGGCACCTGGGTAGCTCTGTGAGTTGAGCATCAATGCTTGATTTCCTCTCAGGTCATGATCCCAGGGTCTTAGAATCAAGCCCCATGTCCAGCTCCGTGCTCAGTGCAGAGACTGCTTCTCTCTCTCTCTCTCTCCTTCTGCCCTTCCCTCATCCTCCCCCCAAAACAAATGTGTATTTTTTATAAAGAATATATTCAAGTTATTTTTTAATATTTATTTTTGAGAGAGAGAGAGAGAGGGAGAGAGAGAGAGAGAGAGCATGAGTGGGGGAGGGGCAAAGAGAGAGGGAGACTTGGAATTAAAGCACTTAGAATAGTGAGACTTCTTAAGAACATGGTTTGTATATTCACTTATTTAGAGTCTTATTTTAGTTTTTTCAGAAATGAGGTGTTTACATTATATAGATTATGAATAGTGCAGACAATTTGCCTTGACTTTAGTTCTAATTTTAGGCTTGAGTGTATCAATATATGTACATGTCTGTGCACACATACATATATGTATACACTTTTACACACTTTTGTGTAGCTATCGAGAATAGAGCTTTTAAAACTTTCCTATCAGTTTTTTACTGATATATAAAACACTGGTTAATTTTTTAAAAAGATTTTATTTTTGACTAATCTCTATACCCAACATTGGGCTTGAATTTACAATCCCAAGATTAAGAGTTGAATTCTCTACCAACTGACCCAGCTAGGTACCCCATCACTGGTTAATTTTTTAAAACAATTGTTTAATTGTGGTAAAATATACATGAAATTTATCATTTAACTTTTTTTACATTTATTTATTTTTGAGAGACATAGAGAGACAGAATGTGAAGAGGGGAAGGGCAGAGAGAGAAAGAGACACAGAATCTGAAGCAGGCTCCAGGCTCTGAGCTGTCAGCACAAAGCCCGATGCGGGGCTTGAACCCACAAACTGTGAGATCATGACCTGAGCCAAAGTCGGATGCTCAACCGACTGAGCCACCCAGGCGCCTCTTAAACATTTTTCTTAAGTTTATTTATTTTTGAGACAGAGAGAGAGACACACACAGAACACAAGTAGGGGAGGGCAGAGAGGGAGACACAGAATCCAGAGCAGGCTCCAGTTCCAAGCTGTCAGCTCAGAGCCTGATGAGATGTAGGGCTCAAACTCATGAATTATGAGATCATGATCTGAGCTGAAGTTGGACACTTAACCGACTGAGCCACCCAGGTGCCCTTGAAATTTACCATTTTAATCATTTTAAGAATATGAGTCAATGACATTAAGTACATTAATAGTTATACAACCATCACCACCATCCATCTCCAGAATTTGTTCATTATCTCAGACTGAGACTCTTCAACTCATTAAACCTGTTAATTTTTATGTAAGTATGTCTAACCAGGATTCTTAAATTAATTTTTTATTCATAATCTTAATTTGGATTTCACTGATACTCACGAAGTACATATTGTTTTTATACATTTTTTTTTTGTCTAATTGAATTTCCTCTTTTGTTAATTGTTTGCTTATATATGTCTATTTTCCTTTAGGGTCATACTGTGGTTTTTACATTATAGTTGCTTTTTCCCATGGCGTAAAAACAATTTAATTCAAAAAACAAAAACCACTAAAAACAAAAAATTTAATTCAATAAATTTCAGATTGCTTCCCCTGTGGTAGCATAGGAAACCTAGGATGAAAAGGACTAAAATCCCTCTCCCTTTCTCTTTTTAAACTCTATTTGTTAGCTCTCATTGATAATCATAATTAATATTTTTATTAAAAAGAAACAAAGTCATCTTCTCATAATCCCCAATCACCAGCCTCATTTCTCTGACATAATTACTTTTCATAACTTCTTGTGTATCCTTCCAGAAATTTTATATGTTTACACCAGCATTGCTGCACAGTGGGGTTCCCAGGGGGTGGGCTGTGAGGTGGAGATTAGCATGCAGTAAGTTTTTTAGAGTGTCCTCAGGATCAGCACCTTTGGGGAACAGAAAGAAGCAGGATTGGGCAGGGGGAGAAGTTGGATTCTGATGCAGTTTAGGCAAATGTTTCAGTCAACTCCCTGGGGAGCTCTGAACCTGGGTTAGCACCTCAGACTGGTCCTGAATTGGGGTGAGGTGCCCAGGCCTTTATACTCCAGCATGGACCGGTCATTGAAGGCGAGGTTCCCTAAGAAGTGACCTCACACAAAATGGCTCTCTTCAGCTGATGAAGTTTCTCAGGAAATTCCTCCCAAACGGGGGAATGAGTTCTTCAGTCCTGAAGGTGGATATGGTAAGTGAATCAGTGTCTTCTACAGTCCACTTTCTGTACTCCTCGGAATTATTTACTTGTGCAAGTGCCAGGGCCAGGTCTTCCAGGTTCTGGTGGGCCTCTCTTCCTGAAGAAAGCTTAGAAGATGTGGGGACTGGCCCAATACACATCTTCCACCACTGAGGCTGAACTTGAAGGCCCAACTGCATTCGTCTCCTGCTTTTACTATCTAATCATAGATTCTTCTCATCCTTAGTGGCTCTGCTGGCTCAGGTGGTTTACCTGGTGATATGACCCAGATCCTTATGCCTGAGGGGTCATTAGCCCCTGATACCAATGCCCTTTTTAGGCCATGGCTGAGGTACTTTTCCATTTACAAAATCAGGTAGGAAAGCACCAAGAGATACTCAAGTGGATCACGTGGTTGCCAAAGATTGTCCTTCCATCTTCCATTGCGTAGCAGAATTCCAACTTCCTCTTGATGATTGGGATCAATTACCCCTGCCAACATGGTGACTTCTCTGGAGTGCCTGGCTGGCTCAATTGGTAAAGCATGTGTCTCTTGCTCTTGGGGCTATAAATTCTAGCAGCACATTAAGTATAGCGATTACTTAGGAAAAAAAAAAAGAAGAAGGTGGCTTCTTGTCATGTCTGCTGGTCCCTTGATACAAGGCATCTGAAGTGCTTAGGCAGCAATTGTAGCTTGAAGTTCAATGGGACTCCTGCTGTGCCTCTTGGTGGAAGCATTCCCCTTTGGAAACCATGATTTCTCACTGAGTTGATAGGATGCACAAAGCAGGGTCATTCCTACCTTCACCCCTTCATTTCTAGACCCATATATTCTACCTACTGGGGACAAAACACCATATATTGGTAACTGATTTAGAGTGTATGAATGTGTTCTTCAGGATGGTGTCTCATCCTTACAAGGTATTGTGTTCTGAGCTGGTGTTTCAGGGTGCCTTCAACGATATGTACATCACATTGCTTAACATCTAGGAATGGAGAGGGACTTCTTGAACTGACTATAAACCTAGGCTTTTTTTTTAAAAAAGACTTTAAGTAATCTCTACATTCAACATGGGGTTGGAACATACAACCTGGAGATCAAGAGTCACACACTCTACCGAAAGAGCTGGCCAGGTGCCCCTAGACCTAGGCTTTAGAGGGAGATGGTACATACCCTGAGTGCTATGAAGAGTGCTCTGAGTTACTAAAAGGATTTGTGAAAATATGCCCACATCAATTATGCTGTTATGGAGCTGTTTGATCAATGTCTGAAGTTGAAATGTAAGAATTACTTAGATGGCCTCTCAAACTCCCTATTAAGACTCTTTCTGGGTGGCATTTGGGTTGTTCAGTTGGTTAAGCATCTGACTTCAGCTCAGGTTATGATATTACGGTTGGTGGGTTTGGGCCCTACATTGGGCTCTGTGCTGACAGCTCAGAGCCCGGAGTGTTCATCATCAGATTCTGTGTCTTCTCTCTCTCTCCTGCTTCCCCACTCACACTGTCTGTCTGTCTCTCAAAAACAAAATAAACATTAAAAAAAAAAAAAACCCAAAACCTTCTTTTGGTGTAAAAACCCCTTTTGAAAAACTGAGAACAAGTTATGAATTATCTTCTCAAAAATGCACAATGACATGAAAATGTTCATAATTTTAGGGGATTCCATGAGCTTCTGAAACCCAACCATGGACTCCAAGTTAAATATTGCTCTTACCTGTCTTTTCTCCCAAGAGGCAGCCAAAGTCTCAGTCCTTTTAATAGGGCTAAGTTTACTAAACTAGCTGCAACTTCTGAAAGCAGATGGATTTGACTGTTCCTACACATTCTTTTTATTTTGTGAAGTATAAAAACATGGATAATGTGCTGGAAGATGCCACATTCTGGATTTTTCAGGAGGCTGTTAAGGACACTACATGATTTTTGACTACAGACAGCTGAATCATTCAGCAAATATTTACTGGGTGCCTGATATTTACAGGCACCGTGCAAGTCACTGAGGTCCCCAAGAAAGAAAAGACACCATTAGGGTCTTTGATGAGACTATTCACTTGAAAAACCGTGAACGTACTTAATGGTGGCCTTTAAGAAAGGGCGGAGGGGGTCATCTAAGTTTTAAAGGCGGAATTCCCGTAAATGGAAAAAGGGCTCTTGGGCTGGCGACTTGATTCTCGGTTTCCCCATACCATATAATGGTGAGCTTGGCAAGTCGAGCTCAACTTGCCTCATCTAGCCAAAGGGGTTGAGTATATGAAAATTGTTGCAAGTCGTCACAAAGATAATCTTTGTGAAAGGGAGCATGCTTTCATGAAAAAACACAAGTTACGAGGCTTATTGAAAGTGATAGTCAGGAAAGTCGCAGCTTGCGGGTAAGGCATGGCTCTTCCAGGTCTCTGTAGCCACCACGGCGCCCTGCATGCGGCCAGAATCCGCTCAATAAGCCTTCCGGGACGGATCAAGTTCCGCTTCCGCAAGCAGAGTTTCGCTGTAGGCGTGAGCGCAGAACGCTCGACGCACAGTAGCGTCGGACCTCCCTCCCGCGCATGCTCCGAAGGATAGGCAGAGAGCGGAAGGGTGGGGGAGTGACGAGACGCCGCGGACAGCCGGCTCGTTCGTCCTACCGCCCCGCGCGGGAGGCGGGGGCGCGCGCGCACGTTCGCGCGTCCGGCTGCGTACAGTAGTGACGGCCGCGCGGGAGCGGTCACGTGACCGTAGCGGCTGCCTGTACAGTAAGGACCCAATATGGCAGCGGCGGTAGCAGTGGCAACGGCAGCAGGAGGACCGGCCGCCCCATAGACCCCCCACCCCACCTCCGCGCACCTCCCCCGCCGCTTCCTCTGCTTGGGTGCTCCTCGGACCTGACTTCTTCTTTCCCCCACTTTTCCCGGCACCGCGGGAAAAGCATCGCAGGGCAGAGCAGGCAGGGAGGGCGGCCGGAGCCCGGACACGGGAGCCTCCCAGTCAGTTCAAGACCCGACATGAGGGAAAAGGGCCGTAGGAAGAAGGGCAGGACCTGGGCGGAGGCCGCCAAGACGGTAAGGGGGAGGGAGCGAAGGGGAAGCCCGGGAGAATTTTGTTCCCTCGCCGCCTGCCGGTCGCAGGGGAAGGGAGGTCATTGGCCCAGCGACCCGGTTGAAGGGGGCACAAAACGGCGCGGAGAGGGCGGCGGTTAGTGTCGGGGTTGTGATTCCTGTGGGAATGGAGGCGCCCAGCGGAAGAGGGTCGCCGCGGGGCTGTGGCTTCTTGCGTCTGCGACGAGTCCCCTTGGTGTTTTGAAGCTGCCTCTCGGGGTCACGTCGCTCTCACCTCCAGTCTGTGGTAGCCCCCGCCCCGGCATGGGGAAGTCTGTTGTGCTTGCACAGTAACCGGTTCTTCTCCGTGTGCGGCTGAAGAGCCCCCATTGGATGCAGATAGGAGAAGGCTTGTGCGTGCACCCAGCCCCGGAAAGAAGAGAGGAGCGCTGGATCTTGGTAGAATTTCCCCGCTATAGCAGACATGCCGCCTGACCCCAGGTGCCCTGCTCGTCTGGGCTCCCAGGTCCAACGTGAGGTCACGAGGCTCTTGTTTTTGTTTGCTGTTGAAGCTGAAAGTGCAGGAGGTGTTTAGAAACGAAGTAACAGGTGGGACTTGTAGAATTTTTTTTTTCTGTTTCCGTAGAGACCTACTCTGAACAAGGCAGCAATGCATGGTGGGACGTGTAGTTTATCCGGCCTTGACTTTTCCGTAGCTCAAGTGATGGTGGCCTCACGGAGTTGTAATTCGTGGGTAAAGTCGTCCTCCCCCCACCTTACTTTTGTTACAGTGAAATTTAGAGGCGGGTTTCAAAAATATGGACAATGTAGGATTGGTGAGACTTTTGTTACGTTGTATGAAGAAAATGAAACGCGTGTATGTGTGTAAACATGAAATGTTGGGAGATGCCGCAGAAAAGTTAAGAGGACATAAACCAGCAGCATTTTAGTGTTGGAAAGTGAGAAAGTGTGGATGCATTATCTTTAATGGTGAATCATGTGACTAAGACTTGTATAATATGAAGAACCCTTCTAAATGAACCTTTACTAAAAATATGATGTACGGTTTATTTTTTAAATGAATTTTTTTCCTGATTACAAAAGTAATAAATGTTCACTGTGGGAAAATTTGGAAAATTATAGAAGTATAACGAACAAAATAAATCACGTATCTCAACCCTCAGTTACATCTGTTAATGTTTTATTAAATTACCACCCATTCTTTTTTATTTCCCCAAATTTGGATTCTGTTGTTTAGTCAGTCTTGTGCATTGTTGTAAACCTTGTGTATTTGTTTTGTAAATTTTACGTGATAGGGGTTTGATGAGTCTTAAGCTTCTATTTCTGTCTTAGTTGGAAATGTGAAAAAGCTAGTGAATAAATAAAGGCACCTTTTATTTGTTGAGTGTTTTCACTTAACAGTCTCTCTTCATAATTGTGACTGTGCTGATAGTTTCCTTCTAAAAGATAAAACTCTAGAGATAATTTTTTTGGTGGTGGGGAAATTGCTTCTTCACAGAAGACTGTTAGACTTTCTTCTACTTTATGATTCCTTTTACTCAAAGAAGGATGACAGTTTTTAATTATAGGTAAGCAGACCACAACCCTAATTATATTAATTAATTTCAATTCTCTAGAATCGTAAGAGTACTTTTTGAATTATGATCTCTTTGGATAAAATTGTTTAATCGTTGGGAGATTGTGACAAGTTGGAACAATTTGCATGTGGTGTTTAGATTTTCCTATAATAGATTAATGTATCTGCTCATTTGTTTTTATTTTTTCTATTTTTTGTATAAATCTAGTTATATTTGCGCATTTATAATAAACATTTCATGCTGTAGCTAGCTATGTTTAAAAATAGCTTGTTTAATTAATAAGTAGAGTACTGAGTGAATCTTGAAAGGATCAGAATATTAGCGACTTGGTCATTTTGTTTGATTCTGGCAAATGTAAAATTTCAGTCTAGGTAAAATGAATTTTAGAAGGAGAATGGTGACACTAAAACTTTTATTCATTCCTAGCAGGCAAAATCTAAAAAAACACTCTTTTTGGTTCTTTTTATCATCTGTAAAGTGAGGAATTAAACTAAACCTCTATATTCAAAAGATTTCCGTTTGTAGGAAGGACTAGGTAGAAGTAAATGTGTGTGTGTGTGTGGGGGGGGGGGGATAGACACAAGTAAATTTTTAATGTTTCAGAATAATGAGATCAGAAAATTAGTGACTTGACAAATGGAAGTAACTTTGACCTAAATTAAGAAATGTTGCA
>PJEM01000757.1:189844-203672 GCA_004023845.1 Helogale parvula
CTCAGTCGGTTAAGCGTCCGACTTCGGCTCAGGTCAGATCTCACGTTCGTGGGTTCGAGCCCCGCATCAGGCTCTGTGCTGACAGCTAGCTCAGAGCCTGGAGCCTGCTTCATGTTCCGTGCCTCCTTCTCTCTCTGCCCCTCCCCCTCCCATGCTCTGTCTCTCTCTGTATCAAAAATAAATAAAACATTAAAAAAAATTAAAAAAAAAAAAAAAAAGAAATGTTGCATATATTTATAAGATTAAAAGGACTAGGAGAAATAAGTCTTAAGAAACTTATTTCAAAAAAAAAGAAACGTATTTGTGGGTATTAAGGTCAAATGTTCTAGGAACAGAGTTTCAGCAAGGAAAGAATAAAAGAATTTATGAAAACAAGCACTATCTGCTTCTTATTTCATTGTGTTCTTGGTATCTGCATTGTAGGGATGTCCTGTTTTAGGGAGCACTATTAAAATGAGGTTGTATTTTTGACCAATAATATAGCAACTAATAAATGAGGTTAACTATATGTATATACACATGTTTGATGGGAGGGTATGTGTGGATATGTGAGAGCTACATGGATTGATGAAGGTTGTTATGAACAATCTGAGAAAGCAAGATAGTAAGATTCATAATTACTATATAACAGTAAAATTATAGCAAGAGGCTGCTTAAATGTAGAGCATACGGACTGGTTCCAATAACTAGGGACACCGGGAGAGGGATGAAGGAGTTGAGATTCCTTAGAACTTGAATGCGCATTCATTGTCCTGGACTGTCTCCCTGCTGATCTTCTGTTTGCCTTATATAAATACACTAGTTATTAAAAACCATTACTCAAGCATTTTTTTAAATTTCTTTTTTTTTTAAGTTTATTTTGAGAGAGTGCATGTGCAGAAGGGGCAGAGAGAGAGAGAGAGAGAGAGAGAGAGAGAGAGAAAGAAAACTCCAAGCAGGCTCTGCACTGTCAGTGAAAGGAGCAGGATGCAAGTCTTGAACCCATGAATCCATGAGATCATGACCTGAACCGAAATCAGGAGTTCGATGCTTAACCACTGAGCCACTTAGGCCCCCCCATTATTATGCAAGTGTCTTGCTAACAGTCTTGCATGTTTTTAATTTTAAAGGTAGCAGTGATGGTGATGAAATGATTTGGAATTAGATCTGTAGTGCAGTGTTTGGTTTGATTTGAATACAATGTTTTGTAGTAAGCCAGAGATCTTGAGAACCATTGCACTGACTTTAGAACTGTGCTCAAAGTAATGCCCGTTCTTCACAGCAAAATGAAACAGACAAAATGAACATTGTATCATCTAAATATTTAATGACATCCCTGAAGAATTTAGCTTTTTTTTTTTTTTTTTTTTTTTTGCAAAGCAGATCTTTTGAAATAGTACAGTCTTGTTGATCCTGTTTTCTCTTTTGACTTTTCCCTTGACACTCACCACAACAAGGGAAGTGTTAAAAGGGGAAAATGTTCTAAAAGGACAGATAGTTGTGATCGTAGGTGGGAAGGACAGAGAGGCAGACCTTAGAGACTGCACACTAGAGGTAGCCTTGGATATCTTGGGAGCAAGGTGGTCAGAGTATGTGAAGTGAAGAATGGATGTTAGGGTGAGGAGCACAGGCTGTCTTGTAGATCTTTCACATGTGATTTGTGGGCTGAAGATTTCCCTTAGTGGTTAATATTATTTTGAATGTACATAGGTTTTTATTTTTGTCATTTACCTGAAGTCATTGAACTTTAAGGAATAAGATGGAAGGTAGAGAATTTTTTTTAAGTTTATTTTTCTTTGGAGAGAGAGAGGGGGAGAGAGTGAGAATCAAGTAGGCTCTGCGCTATCAGCGCGGAGCCC
Organism: Helogale parvula; assembly: GCA_004023845.1. Classification (NCBI taxonomy): domain Eukaryota; kingdom Metazoa; phylum Chordata; class Mammalia; order Carnivora; family Herpestidae; genus Helogale; species Helogale parvula. The sequence continues at coordinate 191,683 of PJEM01000757.1, forward strand.
AATTTGGGGCTCGATCATGAACCGCGAAATCATGACCTAAGCAGAAATTGAGAGTTGGACACTTAAGTGACTGAGCCACCTAGGCGTCCCTTGGGAATTTCTAAAAAAGAAATACTCAGAGGCTAATAACTTTTCTGGAGGAAGTATAGAAAATGGAAAATAAAAATATAATGCTAAAACTATATAATGAATAGAAAGATGTTTTCTAGAAAGATGTTTAGGGAAACATCTTAACAAAATGTATGTTAGTAAAAGTAGAAGTCTTAGAAATGTTCTGTACCCTTAATCTTTACCATGAGTAGTTGTTTTCTTAAAAATTATGAATGCAAATACAGACTTAACAGCCAAGCCTGGTTATGTCCTTTGGATATATATTGACCAGGCCCGAGTTCTTTTTTAGTCTGGATTTGTATTTGTAGTAGTATTAGAATCTCCAGGAAAGACTGTGGATCTTGGAAAAACATATTAAGTCTGTTGTTTTTATAATACAGACTATTATTGAAGGTAAAACTGGGCAAAATCTTGGAATACATAGAAAATAGAATGAGAAAGCATTGTAAGGGGCATGGATTAAAAGTTGGCAAACTGCTGTGATCCATGATTTTCAAAATATCAAGTGCATATTTATATTTATTATTTTAGCTTTATTGAGGTATAATTGACAAGATTGTAACATGTTTGATACATGTATGAAATTGCTATCTACAAGTCTGTGCTGCTACATGATTTGATGGAACACTCTTGACTGATCTTCCTTCTTGCCATAATATTAAAGTTTCCCTATGTTTTGCTTCTTGAATTGTGTTATTTTCAGTTTGTCTTTCTGTCCTTCTGTTTTTATGTGCCTGTCTTGAAAGGCCACAAGCCTCCTAACAGCTAAAAAAAAAATCTCTTTAGAACACATAAGTTAAGCATTTCTATGAAAGGTGCTGCTGCTACTGCATCTCCTAGAATTCTGACAGGAGCTGAGAAAATAGCATCACATTTGTCGAATTCCTTGCTATTTCCTCATCTCCAGACTATTTTTTCTTAAAAGGCGGTGCAGTTTTGCTGTCGGTGAAAGGGCATTATGTTTTTACTATAAAAACTGTTTGGAAGGTGGCCAGTGTGTGGAAGATCTAACTGCAGGGAACTCATCAGTAGCGTTTGTTAAAACCTGCTATCTTTGTCCTTTTCACCGAAGACCTCTGAGTGCCTCTCTAGTACTGTAGTCTTCTTCCCGTACTGCAGAGAGACCAGCCTCATTGTTCAGTAGTAGTGTGCAGTTTAGTAATTTTATTTTTATTTATTTTATTATTTTTTTTCTCTTTAAAGATTTTATTTTTCAGTAACTTCTACACCCTTCGTGGGGCTTGAACTCGTAACCCTGATATCAAGAATTGCATGCTCCTACCTGCTGAGCCAGCTAGGTGCCCTTTTAAGGTTTTTTTTTCCCTTTAAGTATTTTTAATACAATTTGATTTATCCATCATGTTTTAAATTTTTTTTTAATTTTTAATGCTTTTTATTTATTTTTGAGAGACAGAGAGAGCGCGAGCAGGGGAGGGTCAGAGAGAGAGAGGGAGACACAGAATCTGAAGCAGGCTCCAGGCTCTGAGCCAGCTGCCAGCACAGAGCTCGACGCGGGGCTCAAACCCATGAACCGTGAGATCATGACCTCAGCCAAAGCCAGATGCTTAACCTGCTGAGCCATCCAGGCACCCCTAATGTTTTAAAAGGTTATTGAATATACTAAATTTTATTCTTATTTTTTTAAAGTTTATTTTGAGAGACAGAAAAAACATGAGTAGGGGTAGGGGCAGAGAGAGGGAGACACAGAATCCAAAGCAGGCTCCAGGCCTTCAGTTGAGAGCCTGACATGGGGCCAGAACTCACGAACAATGAATGAGATTGTGACCTGAGCCAGAGCTGAGATGGAGTCGGACACCTGACTTGACTGAACCATCCAGGTGCCCCTTTAGTATTTTTAGTACAGTTTGATTTATCATGTTTTTAGTGTTGTTTTAAAAGGTTATTGAATATACTAAATTTTAGAACTCTTTAAATGTGACTTAAAAACACTAGTATTACTTTGAGTTTCTGTTAAGGTTATATAGGCTCATTCTTTTTTCTTTTAATATTTATTTTTGAGAGAGAGAGTGGGGGAGGGGTAGAGCGAGAAGGGGACAGAGGATCTGAAGCAGGCTCTATTCTGACAGCAGACGGCCTGATGTGGGGCCCAGGACTCAGGAACCATGAGATCATGATCTAAGCTGAAGTCTGACACTTTACTGACTGAGCTATTACCTACGTACCCCTACACTCATTTTTTTTTTTAATTTAAAAACTTTTTTTTACTGTTTTACTTATTATTATTTTTAATGTTTTATTTATTTTTGATACAGAGAGAGACAGAGCATGAGAGGGGGAGAGGCAGAGAGAGCAGGAGACACAGAACTGGAAGCAGGCTCCAGGCTCTGAGCTGTCAGCACAGAGCCTGACGCGGGGCTCGAACCCACGAACATGAGATCTGACCTGAGCTGAAGTTGGAGGCTTAACCAACTGAGCCACCCAGGCGCCCCTGTTTTACTTATTTTTGATACAGAGAGAGACGGAGATACAGAATCCAAAGCGGGCTCCGGGCGCCGAGCTGTCAGCACAGAGCCTGACGCTGGGGCTCAAACCCACAAATGTGAGTGAGATCATGACCTGAACTGAAGTTGGAGGCTTAACTGACTGAGCCACCCAGGCGCCCTTCTATACTCATTCTTTAAAAAAAGAAAAGAAAAAGGAATAGAAAAGTATAAAGAGTTAATCTTGGATGAGTCATTGTAACAAAAACAAGAATAAGTGAAAGTCTGCATACTGGAATATTGAAAATATTTAGTTACCATTCTGAAATTAACCATAGTTGATACTTCAAATACAGCTTTCTGGACTTTTAATCCTGTATGTTGGGGATATACATAAATCTGTATATGTATTTATATTTTATGTACAGTTCTGCAACTTGGTTTAGTTATGAATACCATAGATACCTTTTAATATCATTACTTAATGTATCTGCCTCATTCCCTTAGATGTTTTGTTAATATTCCACTGTTTTTATTTATTAAAAAGTGTTTTTTAAATTATTTTTTTTAATGCTTATTTTTGAGAGAGAGAGAGAGAGAGAGAGGGAAAGAGGGCGGGGTGGGGGGCAGAGTTTCTGAAATGGGCTCCACACTAACAGCACAGAGCCTGATGCGGGGCTTGAATTTATGAACCATGAAATCATGACCTGAGCTGAAGTCAGACCCTTAAGTGAGCCACTCAGGCACTCCAATATTCCACTCTTTTTATTTTTTAATATTTTTATTAAAATTTTTTTAATGTTTATTTCTGAGAGAGAGAGAGAGAGAGAGAGAGAGAGAGAGAGAGAGAGTGCACGCACACAAGCATGAACAGGGGAGGGGCAGAGAGGGAGACACAGAAACTGAAGCCGGCTCCAGGCTCTGAGCTGTCAGCACAGGGTTTGAGGCGAGGCTCGAACTCGAACATGAGATGGTGACCTGAGCTCAACTTGAATGCTTAACTGACTGAGCCACCCAGGTGCCTCACCAATATTTCACTCTTTTTTAAAAGTACCATCGTTTAAAAAATCGGGGGGCACCTGGGTGGCTCAGTCAGTTAAGTGTCAAGACTTTGGCTCCGGTCATGATCTCGCCACGTTGGGCTCTGTGCTGACAGCTCAGAGCCTGGATCCTGCTTCGGATTCTGTGTCTTCCCCTCTCTCTGCCCCTCCCCCACTCACACTCTGTCTCTCTCAAAAATAAATACATTAAAAAAATTTAAAAAATTGGTCCTTGATTTTTTGACATATAGTCTGTTTATTTGTTATTTATTTTGTTTTTTAAGTAGGTTCCATACCCAGTGTAGGACCCTAAGATCAGGAGTTGCATGCCCCACTGACTGAGCCAGCCAGGCACCCGACATATAGGCCATTTACAGTTTTCTTGTTTTTTCCCTTTAACAGCTGCTTCAATGTATGTGCGTGGGTATATGCGTGTACATTGTGTGTCTATGGATGCACGTGCATTTGTATGAATAGAATAGTTAAGAGTTTGTAAACTTGAGTTTGTGCCAATTTATATTCTCCTCCAAAATGTTGAAGGTTGCTGTGTTTTCTCTAATCCCAGGAATATTATCAATCTTTACTCATTGCCACTTTGATATATTAATAAAGCATTTCTTTTGTTCAGTGGAACTTGATGGAAATGGTCTATATCTGTACTGTCTAACACAGTAGCGACTCGTCATATGTGGCCATTTAGCACTTGAAATGTGGCTAATGTGACTAAGGAGCTGAATTTTGAATTTTATTTAATTTTAAGTACCCTCATTTGTTGGGACACCTGGCTGGCTCGATTGGTAGAGCTTGTGACTCTTGATCTTAGGGTTCTGAGTTGGAGTCTCATGTTAAGTATGGAGCCTATGTTTTTTTTTTTTAAGTCTCATTCATTTAATGGCTACCATTATTGGACAGTACAGGTATAAAGTAACTTCCTATACTTACTGACTCTCTGTATGTATGTTTTTCAGTAAACTTGGCTATTTAGATCTTTTGCCATTGTTTTTTTTCCTGGTCTCTTATATACTATTTTTTTCTTTAAGTTTTATTTATTTAAGTAATCTGTTCACCCAACATGGGGCTCGACCTCACGATCCCAAGATAAAGAGTTGAATTATCCTCTGAGCCATCCAGGTGCTCCTGTACTAATGTCTAAGGTTGTTTTGTAGATTAAGGAAATGTTTTTTTTGTCATATGTGTTGCAGATCTCTTTCCCATTTTGGTTTTTTGGTTTGACTGATTTATGCATTTTATTTTTTTTGCTGCCCAGGCATTTTTAATTTTAATGTAAACAGTTTTATCAGTCTTCACCTTTTATGACTTTCTAGGTTTTGAGTCCTATTAAAGAATATTATTAAAGATTATAAATTGAGTATAAATTAAAAAATATGTTCAGCTTCAGGGTGCCTGGGTGGCTCAGTCTGTTAAGTGCCCAACTTTGGCTCAGGTTATGATCTCATAACTGTGTCGGGCTCTGTGAGGACAGCTCAGAGCATGGAGACTGCTTCAGATTCTGTGTGTCCCTCTCTCTGTCTCTGCCCTTTCCATACTCCTGCTCTGTCTCTATTGCCTTCAAAAATAAAAACATTAAGAAAAAAGTTCAGCTTCAAAGACATATTTTCCCTAAATAAAACGTATGGTTTTTTTGGGGACAAATAAAGGGAAATTCAGTTCGTTTATCAGTAGGAGTTTGCTGCTTGAAGGCAGAAACTTTTATTTTTAAAGTTTTTTAAAAAAGTTTATTTATTTTGAGAGGGAGAGAGAAAAAGAGGCAGACTGTCAGTCTGTCAGTACAGAGCCTAATGTGGGGCTCAAACCCACAAACTGTGAGATCATGACCTGAGCAGAAATCAAGAGTCTGATGTTTAATCAACTGAGCTACCCAGGTGCCCCATTTTGGTTTATGTTTTTGAATGGGGAAACTATCGTGAAGATGTTCTTTCTTAGCAGATAAACACAGATGTTTGAGACAATGCTGATGAAAAGCTCTTTAACCTTAAGGACCCCATTTGCCAGTTGTTCCCCAAGGTGAACATGGAATCACCCAGAGACTTAAATGCAGTGAACAACTTTGAGAACTCACTGAAAGATCCATCTCCTGCTTCAGGAGATTCTGCACAAAATTCCACTCTTGACTTACACATTATGAACTGCATCTGGAGAGGGCCATGTGGTGAAGAGTGGCAGAGCCTCTAGGAGCTGAGTGACTCCTGGCCAGAAGTCAGCAAGGGAACTGAAAGGGACTTGAAGCCTGCCAACAAGTACGCTTGGTAGTAGGCTTGGAGAAGAATCCTGAGCCTCAAATGAGCTCACAGTCCCAGCTGACACGTTGATTTCCGCCTAATGAGACCCAAAGCGGAAGACTCCTTTAATCCGTGCTCAGAATACTGATGGTGTAGAAACTGAGATGAATTTATGTTCTTTTTACTTAAGTTTCATAATTAAACATAATCATAAAATAAACTTGTGTTCTAGAGGCCATTAATAGCAAACTAAGAATAAAACTAAAATTTGATGAAAAGGGGAACATGGGAGGGTTGGTCTCTGAGAATATTTGGCCTGGGTATTGATGGATGATTGATAAAACACTTGTTAGGTTAATATGGCTAAGGGCATTTTAAGCAGAGGGAAGGACTGAAAAGAGGGAAGACTAAAAAAATGCAGGGGATGTTTGATGCATTACTTTGAGTATTGTATAGCGAGTGATGAGGCCAGAAGAGGTAGATTGGGGCCAAAATGTGGAGAGTTGTAGAAGTTGGGCTGACTATTTTGATGTTAGGAGCTGTAGAGAGTTTTTTTGCAGTGTTGGTCATTTGAGGGATTTATTGTAAAGAGGTTATGAGGGTTAGAGTATGGCTCTCTTGAATTAAAAGGGTGGGAAGGGGTATAAATTTTTTTTCATACATTCAAATTTTTCTCATTTTAATCTATTCTGCCTACATCTATCCCACGTATAGCTCTCCAGGAGAAGTCTTCAGACCTGCGAGTCTTCTAAAGTTTTCACACATACAGGAGGTTCTGGAATGCTGTTTAACACAATAAAACCTTACTGTTCTTGAAATGAAAAAAGAAAGCAAAACTCTTTCCCCAGTTATTCTATAGCTCATGTTGATTTTTCTTATCCCTGAATTCCTGTGTGACTGTTATTTCTGTACCATTGTCCTCCTCACCACTGGTCTTCAGGTTTGTGCTGGTGGTAGAGTCAGTCAGGGCCATGTGTCCCACAACTCTAGAAGGAGCCATTCAGACTATTTAATGAGACTACTGCTCCCGGGAGCCCAACATTGCAGTAGCTCTGGGTTGCATGTTTGTCTTAGTGAAAACATGTATAATGTTATTTCTCATTAAAAATTAGAGACGCTTTTGGGACACCTGGGTACCTTAGTTAAGCAGCTGACTTCGGCTCAGGTCATGGTCTCCCGGTTCGTGCGTTCGAGCCCCCCATCAGGCTCTGTGCTGACAGCTCAGAGCCTGGGTCCTGCTTCAGATTCTGTGTCTCCGTCTCTGTTCCTCCCCCCATTCATGCTCTGTCAATCTCTGCCTCTCAAATAAATGTTAAAAAAGTAAAAAAAAAAATTTTAGAGACATTTTTGCCTGGAGAAAACTTCTTTATTACAAGTTTGTGATATAAAAGTCATACTTGGAGGACAGATGTTGGGGGGGCTAGAAGGACAACTTTCCTGTTTTTTTCATTTAATACTGGATTTGCCTTAGTATGTATTTCCCAGGTTTGTTTTCTAGCTGATGAAGCAGCAGATGGCAGAGATTTAATGAAAATGATTATTTAACTTTCTGTGGACCTCCCACCAGGAATTTGTATATTAATTCAAGGGGTTAGGAAAGTTGTCTGTGAAGATACTTATGTTACATGCTTTAAATCTAACCCTGAAAGTTGTATGAGCATGTTTGTGATTTGAATTGTCTGTGCTTAAAACACTATAATTTTTAAATGGCTTCAGTCTACTTTGTATCATTTTAGATATTTTCTCGATCTGTATTTAGTCAACATTTTTGTCCTTTTTCTTATTAATGATCTAGATGAGGGTTGCCATTTTATAACTTTATTGTTTGTGAATCTTGGTTCTGAGTTAGGATTACTGTATTTTTCTCTTTATTGAGGTTAATTTATTATTGAAGAATAATTGACATTGTATTAGTGTCAGTTGTACAACACAGTGATTCAATATTTATATACATTATGAAATGTATATAATTTGTCACCATACTAAAGTTTTTATGATATCATTGACTGTATCTCCTATAGTGTATGTTATATATGTGTGTCTTCTTTACTACTGGAAGATTGTACCTCTTCATCCCCTTCACCTGTTTGGTCCATCACCCAGTTCTCTCCTCTCTGGCAACCATCAGTTTGTTGTCTAGATCTATTGGTTTGTTTCTGTTTCGTTAGTTTTGTTTTTTAGGTTCTGCATATCAGGGAAATCATAAGGTAGTTGTCTTTGTCTATCTGACTTATCTCACTTAGAATAATACTGTCTAGATCCATCCATGTTGAAATTTAAAATAAATATAGTTATAGTGATGTGTAACATAGGTTTTTTTCATTTTGCAAAAGTTTCATGAATTATTAACTTAGAAAAAAAGAGAAAGATCACTTATTCTGTCTGACATAATATAAACATTTTGTGATATTTCCTTCTATTCTCTGATACATTTTTTTCTTTGTGGTTGTAAATAGTCACTCAGTTTCTAATCTGCATTTTCTTTTTTTAAAAAAAATTTTTTTGGGGTGTCTGGATGGCCCAGTTGGTAAGTGTCTGGCTTCAGCTCAGGTCATGATCTCACGGTTTGTGGGTTTGATACCCGCATCAGGCTATGTGCTGATAGCTAGCTCAGAGCCTGGAGCCTGCTTCAGATTCTGTACCTCCCTCTCTCTCTGGCCCTCCCCTGCTCGCACTGTCTCTCTCTCTCTCTCTCTCTCAAAAATAAATAAAAAAGATAAAAATTTGTTTCACATTTATTTTTGAAACACAGAGTGAGATAGAGCGGGGGAGGGGCAGAAAGAGAAGGGGGGAGGGGTGCGGGGGTGGGTGGGGGAACCACACAGAATCAAAAGCTGGCTCCAGGCTCTGAGCTGTGAGCACAGAGCCCTATGTGGGGCTCAAACTCACGGACTGTGAAATCATGACTTGAGCCAAAGTTGGATGCTTAACTGACTGAGCCACCCAGGCGCCCCTCTAATCTGCTTTATCATGTTCAAAAAGACTTTTATTTGTCATTTTCTGGGTTTGCTAATAATAACCCTTTTTTATGGCTGAAGGAGATTCCGTTATGTGGTTATGTCATAAATGCTCAACAGTATTATAAAACTTAGAAAACTTAAAATGACCACTTTAATGCTGTAGTGACTGTCTTTTTATTTTCTACTTACACATACACTTGTTACCTCATCTCAGTGTTTTGACTTAGTAGTTTTTTATTTTAAAAATTACCTGCAGTAAAAATTGGCCTTTTTGTTACACAGTTGTGTGGATTTAACACATGTGACTACCACCACTATAGTCAGGCACAAGCCAGGATAGCTTACCATATTCTGCTATAGTTACTTTCTACTTGCCCCTAACCCTTGGCAACCACTGACATTCTTTTTTGCTAGTTTTGTCTTTCTGAGAATGTCATATAAATGGTGTCATATGTGTATAACCTTTTGAGATTGGTTTCTTAAATTGACTTTAATGCCTTTGAGATTCATCTATGTTTTGTGTACTAATAGTTCATTCCTTTTTATTGCTGAGTGGTTATTTCATTGTGCTAATATATAATGGTTTATCCATTCACTGTTAAGGAATATGTAGGTTGTCTCTGTTGTTTTGGCAAATAAGAATGGAGTTGCATGCAGTAAACATTTGTGGGCAGAATGTTAAGTTTTCATTTCTCTAGGGTAAATACCCAGAAGTGGGATTGCTATGTAATGAATAAGTGTATGTTTATCTTTACAAGAAACTGGGGAACTTTTTCAGAGTGGCTGTATCCTTTTGTATTCCTACCAGAAATGTATTTGAAATAGAGTTGCTTTTCATCCTTGCTAGCTTTTAGTACTGTCAGCATTTTTTATTTTAGCCATTCTGATACATGTGTAGTGGTGGATCATTGTGAGTTTGATCATTGTGAGTTTCCTCATGGCTTATGTTGTTGAACATCTTTTTTTTTTTTTTAATGTTTATTCATTTTTGAGAGTGAGAGAATGTGTGCATGCATGAGCAGGGGAGGGGCTGAGGTAGGGGACAGAAGATTTGAAGGGGACTCTGCACTGACAACAGAGAGCTGGATGCGGGGCTCGAACTCCCCAGTCACTTAACCACCTGAGCCAGCCAGGTACCCCTGAATTAAGTGTCTTTATTGAGGAAAGCCAGTATTACAACAGTCTTAAGAGTTGACATTGGAACTTTTTTCTTGCCCAAGGTGGGCACCACATTGACAAAGCACTGGTTGTACTGCATCCGCTGCTTGGCTCAGCCTGTCATGGTCGTCTTTTTCCCACCTGGTTTGGCCACCTTGGGAGTCTGCCCTCTTATTTTTCTAGCACAGACCAGGGAACCATGGACTTTACCTCTAAGCATGGGGGCTGGCTACTTCCAGGGTGGTCAGAGCCTTTACTCCACTGACCTAGGGTAGCCCCAGCCTTGAGGGGTGTGCCTGCTAGGAGCACTACATGATCTGGATCGATGCCCTCCAGTGAGGCTACATGAGCCTTGATCTGGGTCTACCTGGCTCCTGACTGGTCACCTGGAGAGAGTGTAGCTCCTGGGCAATGACTGAGAGCTGCATGTCAGTGACTGAACTGTGGCCACTGCAGCTGCTACTGAGAAGATGGAGTCAAGAAAGGGGAAGAAGCAAGGTCACAGGTGTCTTCAGCACCTGTTGTGTGCCACGTCACTCTGTTGAGCATCTTTTTACATGCTTATTTTCCAAGTGTATGAAGTGTCTGTTCAGGTCTTTTGTCCACTGTGTAGTTGGGTGGTTTGTTCTGCTGTTGAGATTTGAGAATTCTTTATCCGTCCTGGGTGTAAGTCCTTTGCTGAATATGTGCTTTGCAGAAACTTTTTTTATTATTACAGGAGAAAGTATTCAGTCTTTCATTCGTTAGTGTATTAGCTGTAGGTTTTTTGTGAATAATTGTTGTCAGGTTGACCAAGCTCCCTTTTATTTCTAGTTTATTGAGAGTTTGTGTCATGAATGAATGTTGAATTTTGTTTGATGCCTTTTCTGAATCAATTCCTAGGATCATATGCTTTTAAGTTTTAGACTATTAATATGGTGGATGACATTGATTTTCAAATTTTGAATTGCCTTTGCATTCCTGTGGGGGGGGGAATCTCGCTTGGTTGTATTGTATTATGCTTTTTAAACTTTTTGGGGGAGACTGGATGGCTCCGTTGGTTGCGCATCCAACTTGGGCTTGGGTCTTGGTCTCACAGTTTGTGGGTTCGAGCCCCACATCAGGCTTGCTGTGGGTGGCATGGAGCCTGCTTCAGATCCTCTGTCTCCTTTCTCTCTGCCCCTCCCCTGCTTGTGCACTCTTTCTCTCAAAAATAAATAAAACATTAAAAAAATAGGGGCGCCTGGGTGGCTCAGTTGGTTGAGCGTCTGGCTTCGGCTCAGGTCATGATATCACAGTTCGTGGGTTTGAGCCCCGCATCCGGGCTCTGTGCTGACAGCTAGCTCAGAGCCTGGAGCCTGTTTCATATTCTGTATCTCCCACTCTCTCTGACCGTCCCCTGCTCGTGTGGTCTCTATGTGTCTCTCAAAAATAAAAAAATTTAAAAAATTTTAAAAGTAGGCTCCACACTCAGTGTGAGGCTTGAACTCATGGCCTTGAAATCAAAAGTCAGATGTCCCACTTACTGAGCCACCCTGGTGCCCCTATGGTTTTGTTTTGTTTCATTTTGTTTTTAAGTTTATTTACTGAGGTGCTGGGTGGCTCAGTCAGTTAAGCATCTGATTCTTGATTTAAGCTCAAGCCATGGTCTCATGGTTTGTGAGAGCCTGTCCCGCTGTGGGCCTCTGCGCTGATGGCATGGAGCCTGCTTAGGATTCTCTTTCCTTCTCTTTGTCCCTCCCCAGTTTGCTCTCTCTATCTCAAAATACATAAATAAACATTAAAAATATTTTATATTAAAACTTTTTTAATATTTAAAATTTAATATTTAAAATATTAAAAATATTTTAATGTTTATTTGAGAGAGTGAGAGTGTACATTTGCATGTGGAGGAGGGGCAGAGAGAGAGGGAGGGAAAGAAAATCCCAAGCAAGCTCAACTGCTCAAACGTGGAGCCCAATGTGGGATTCAGTCTTACAAACTGAGATCATCATCTGAGCTGAAATCAAGAGTTGCTGGCTTAAGCAACTGAGTCACCCAGGCGCTCCTATGCTTTTTATA